>BJBW01009679.1:0-34100 GCA_004320125.1 Scolopax mira | reverse complement strand
AGCTAACAAGGCTTTTTCAAGTATGAACTTGAATGACAATAGTGACATCGAGTGGTCATTGTTGTTAATTGCTGCTGTATATTGTCATGAAAATCCTGCTATAATGGCAATGCCTCCATGAAGACATGGGCAAAGTCAACTATCTCTGATTGTACAGCAATTATGAAGGTGAATTCATTACTAATTGTCAACGTGCAGTTTAAATTCAGAGTCAAGCATTTTAAGCGTAATCCTGCGTACAACGTAGCAGAGTCCATAATGTACTGACAAAAGTTCAAGTGAGATACTTGGCAGAGCGTCTGCCACAGGATGGGCTGCACCCTTAAAAGGTTGTCATCAAAAGTCTGAAGAACATGGCCTGAACCATGCACCCATTCACACATGACCATAATGCAAGGTGTGTGACCAGCACCAAGTTCTGGCTAATGTCTCCAGAAGCTCTTTCCTACCACTTGGTCCTAGCTCTCTAGGTGCTCCAGCCATTTCCATCAATAAAGCAATGAATGATATGGATTATCTGCATTTTGCGGGACAGCAAAACAGAGCTGCTGCAAAAGTAGCCAAAAGCTTAGAAGCAAGCATCTACTCAACAGTATAAATATAAAATCTCATGTAGTGCTCCAAAAATGTAGAATGACCATGCTTTTCAAAGAAGTATGGGACACTTGAACACCTGAAGACACTGATAATGCTTTTTTAATGGTCAGGCAGACACATAAAACAGTGACTTACAAAGGAGCAATGTAAGATAGCACTCATTCATTAGGACAGAAGCCTTCAGCGAGTTTAACGCCTTCCATAAGCCACCCTGAGGTTACTGTTTTTTTCCTGCAAGTGTGTTTGAGTCAATGGTCATATTTTAAAAAATTAGCCAGGTAATAAATGCATAATAAATGAATAAGCCAAGTACTTTTATCTGTCCTTATTATTTTCTCTCTCTTTCTCTTTCCTGCCTATCCCTTGTACTCTTTAATCATCTTCAATCAGTTTTGACGCTATCTAAGAAAAGAGAATCTATTTTTTATTTTGCTTGTATTACTTCAAGTACAAATATTTCTAACTGCAGTTTAAACTTTTGAGTCCTAAAGAAATAATAACTAATGAAGTTTAATTAGCATTTTCCTACAAGCAAGAACTTTGAACCCTTCCAGACTTACAGAAGCAGGTTAGATTCAAATTTCTGATCTCAACTTGTCTCAGAAGTTCTCACTGAAGGAAAACTTAAATGGGATAAACTTCCCATTTTGTCACTCAGGAAAGATACACCCGCAAAATAAACTCCTTAATTATTTTAAAACCACAAATTTTTTTTCTAATTTGAAAATATAACTATTTTTTAGGTGGCAAAAATCTTGTAAAGCCATAGGGTCTTGATAGGTTTTCCAGAAACAACTTCTTATAAGAGCAGTTCCTCAAATGTAAGTATCATTGACTAAATTGTTATTTTCTTGGCTAGCACCTACAATATTTTTTATTGACGCTTCTATGTTGGGATGAAAAGCATTGGCATCCTGCATATCTCCTCTGGTATTTCATCTTTATTTTGACTATATGTACAGCATAATTGCAACACAAATACTGCCAGTTTGAAAGTCATGTTCTAAGCCAATTTGTATTTGATGCTCTTAAAACTTATTCCTTATAAAACTTTTGAAAATTTGGTTTTGATAAATTGGCTGACATATCGATCTATACTAGAGATTTTCATTCATTGGAACTATTTACACAGAAATATATTCCAAGTTTACCAAATCAGACAAAATTTCTCTTTTTCATTGAAGACCACAAGGTGGCATGTGAAACATACAATAAACATACGTAAAAGAAAACAGTAAAAAACTATTACACAGCCCTACCCAATGACCATTGCCTGAAAATTCAAACAGATTTTTAAAATCTAAACTTTTATGTGGTATTTTCCTTTTTTCAGCCCAAGCTCTTTACACTGGAAAAGCAGTAAGTTGCACAAAACTCTTATTAACAAGGAGGGACTCTCCTTCCTAATATAAAAGTATATTAGAGCATTCTGCCATAGACACTGGTTCTTATTACGCACAGAGACAAAATACAGAACAATCAGTGTAAACTTCAGAAAATTTCTTCCATGATTTCCATAAGAACCAGACAGATAATCATTAATGCAGATGTGTGTGCTAACTCATCGTTTTAATGGGCTTCTTAATTTAATGTCTGGTTCACATATACATTATTCATTAAAATATTCCACCTTCAGTTTTGGTTTGGCATTTTTTTAAGATCTTTTTCTGGAATTTACCCTCTCCCAAACTGTTATATTTGTTGTTACATTGAAAATATGCCTTACCTTATCCCTGGATGACACATGATAATTACATATTCAAACAGGAAGAGAAGGCCATGCGTTTATGCCTGAAAACCAAGAAGATGATTAACAGTGTTGATTCATTTTGGCTTACTATAAATTCCTCAAGACATAAGTGATGTTGCTAAAAGCCATAGACCTTCAGCAGAATAATCAGGAATTATCTGCTCCTAAATGAACAAGAATTAAGTGCACTTATGCAATTGAAAATGCAATTGAAAATTGAAAATTTCTAATGCTAATAATTATCAGTGAATGGTTTTGAACATTGCAGACAACAAACACCAGGGAGGTTTTATTTCTCTCTTTTAAAAAAAGGGGGGGAAAGGGGAAAAAAAAAGTGTTGTCTTAATCTTAAGTATTTTACAAGAGAAAAGGCATTTGATTAAACAAGAGTGTTTATTGCAGATGGTTCAGAATTACAGAATTTGGGCAAGATTTGACTCTGCTCAAGCCAGAAGGGTTTCAAATCTGGAGCTGGTAACTGGGGCTATTACTTCTATTGAGAAGTCAGTCTTGTGCTGAACTAAGTATGCTCAGTTCCTACAAGTCTTAGCTCCTCATTTCATTTACAGATAGGCTGCATCTAAATTTGATTTCAAAGTGCATAGGTATTGTCAAATAAACATGCCAGTGTTTTACTCTTACTGAAGTGTCAACAAAAAACATTAGAAAAGCAAATGTAAACAGTTAACATTTCCAGTCTGGACTTCACCACCCTATTCTATGTACCCTTTTGATTACTTAGAGCTCTCCTTGCAGTCTTGTAGCAAAGTAATTAATGTTATCCTTTATGACTTGGCCAGGAATGACAACTTGACCACTATTTGGAGAGATCTGTAGCTACACAAGCTACAGGACAGAGCTCTAACAGCTTATGTACTTGTGGGAGTTATAATTGCAGACCTGGGAGATTTTTTATACTCTTAGGCAGTCCTTTGCATCAGATTTGCCCCACTTGCATAACAGCTCAAATTTTAAAAGAGAAAATAGAAAAATAGGATTTGTTCTAATGCACTGCTGAAAGTAAAGTTTTCAGCTGCTCTCAGCTGAAATAATTTTGTGGCGGAGAGCGAAGCTGAAGCCTTTGAGGAAATACCCCAGCCTCAAAAATTAACATAGCCTGATCCTGAACATTCAGACCACTGAATACCTTTTGCTGCCTGTGCTATTAAATTCAGAGGTGTCAGCGGATGCTCCCAGGCCCTGGCACTCAATGTTCTACCAGAAGATTGTCCTATCAGAAGACTATTAGAATAAACCCTTTTGGGTCACAAGAAATAACACTCTCTTAATCAATACTTCAGGAGTGAGAGCCAGGAACTGTCTTTAACAGACATTTCCAGTACAGATTCTCTGTTTTAGATGGATGACAGCCATCCCATACTCGCTGCTAAGAAACGATCCAGCGACGTTTAATTTATTAGCATGGATTCAGCACTGAGAGACATCCAGGACATCCATGTTGAGGAAGGGACAAAAAAGTACCACGCTGCTATTGTGTCCAAGTAGAACCCATCAAAAACCTTTCTCTTTCCCTTCCTCCTTCCCTACCAAGCTTTTTGGCTCTGCATTACTTCCACGTCCAGAGTTCATGTAAAGCAGATGGCTAGGAAGAGGACTGGCATCATAAAATTTCCCAAGTCCCACAAGCAAGAGGAGAAAAGAGGAAGTTCAGTGAAAAGAGCAAATAAACTCTGAAATGATTCAAGCATGAGGTAGCTTTGTTAAACTGCTAGTGCTGGAAGGAAATATCAGGAGAGCCCCAGAGTTTATCCTAACATTATACTTATGTGTCACCACCATGTGCAGTAGCACAAGATGGAAATAAAATCCCAGGTGACTCAGAAGTACTGTAATGCCAAGCTCCCTCCCTCCTTCCCTCTTTCCCTCCCTCCAAACTGCCAAAAAAGCTCCTACCAGCTCTTCCCCTTCATTCACTCAGCTGGGTAATGCCAACCTGTTGCAATAGCTGGGTACAAGTACTTTCATGCAGATCTCTTCACCTAAAATTGTGTAAACAGTCATCTAAAACAATAGGTAATAATTTCCACAGGAATTCAGACGTTCAGAAATGGCCCGGCTACTGTGTGGCACACGTTAACAGTGAGCAATTAATTAAGGCTGATAGGAGACTAGAGGAGTGATCACAAAGGGTGTTGGTTTCCACCACGCTCCTCCGTTGTGGCCCTTGGTATCAACAGATCTGAGCAAGTGTGTCATTATGTTGTCAGGGTGGCAGCAGGTAAAACAGGATCTCAGCCAGAATCTGAACACTTGGCGCTTTGTTTTGTAAAAATATCAGCACCAGGGATGATTTCTTACTGGTAAGAACAAGTACAGTTCTAGAGGTTATTGCCAAAATTATTCATTGCTGCTCTGTAGATAGGACAAAATATTCCTTTTAAAAAATCTATTGTAAAACAAATATTCGTTTTCTTTTTATTTAAAAGCTTGGAAAATCCACACAAAAAAAAAAAAAACAAAACAAGGACAAAGGCATTGTCATTACTTAGTGAAAGTTCATTTTCTAAAACAGTATCCTTTATACAATTTTAAATATACAAATAAAATTCAGGGAATATTAAGAGTTAGGAGAAAAATAGTATCTTTTCCCCAAATGTTTCAGAATATTTAATAGGTAACAGGGTCTGGCATGTTTAAGTCCAACAGTAAGAATGGAGAGAAGTTGTATGAGAGATCCAATGGCTAAATATGTAAGTTCATGTTCTGACTATTCCCATGCTTTTCTATTACTTCATATGATGATGTAAATAGTTATATCTAAGTGATACATATTACTGTATTTAAGATTAGCGTTTTCCTGTCTTCAGGGTTTTCATATCCAATAAATCTTGGAAAGGGATACTACATGCTTTGTGTTCATAGGAAATTAGATTAGTGACCTGAACAGTTGTTCAATAATCTTCACAAGACATTGTGAACACAAAACCACTTTCACTGTTTGATTTTAATCGCTTACCATTTGCTTTTTTACTACCTTGCTATAAACATGGTAGCTTTGTACAGGATCCTCCCCAGGTTTTGTGAGCAAGATAATAATTCTATTTTGCTACGCCTGCAGCACTTGGAGGAAATAAATTGTCCAAGAAAATTGGAAAACCATAGCAAATCTAAAGTACTAGGACATACAGAGAAACGAAAAATAATTAAATCATGCCTTAAAATGCATGCTGTGGAATACAGCACGGTATCACACTGGAAGCTTATTTCCTTTCCCTCATCCTCTGGTCTGCATCCATTCCTGGGAGAGAAGAGGAGAGGTAAAAAGCCACAGTCCTTTAAGCCTAAGATCCGGACACATGGAAAAGTGAGGAATTTGCTCCATTTCATCCTGCAGAACTATCGCTCCCTGTTGAAAGCTACAGGCTTCTAACTTTAAACTTTTCTGTTAGTCTATAGCAGCTTGAGTGGGTGAACAGGCCTCGCCAAACCTTCCTGCTTAAGCCTCTCATAAAGCCATCAGGAACACACCAGACGATCAGCCAGCTGGCTCAGAGCGGGGGTAAAGGTGAAATTGCATTTTCTGGATGTTTCGAAATTACCTTTGTGCGATGCCACTACCCTGAAAAAAAAAAATCTTCCCAGGACAGACAGGGAAGAGATAAGTGACTGCAAGAGCTAACGCTCCTCTCACTTCACCTGAGCAATGGACACACTCCTGGAGCTGCACAAATCACAGCTCTGGAGAAGGACGGCCGGGAAGCTCTCCTGGCCAGGCTGGGCCCTGCCATCCTGCATCATCTTTCGGGAAAAACAGAAATAACACATCCCCACACACCTCCTGCACGCAGGGGGATGCTTCCGTCCTCTCCCCAACTCCCAGCACAACGTCCCCCGGGATGGGGCTGGGGGGGGATGCTCCATCCCCGGTCCTGGGGGATGCTTCCGGCCTGACGTTCCCCGGACGGGACGGGGGCGATGCTCCATCCCCGGCTGCCTCCCCGCTTCCCCCGAAGGATGAAGCTGCTTCCCCGGCACAGTTTTCCCGGGGGTCGCTCCCGGTTTTCTCCTCCCCGAAAGACTCATGGCGGCGGCTCCGCCTTCCCCCACCCGGGAACCGGCGGGGAGGCCGTTTTCCTCGGGGAAGGGAAGTGGCTTTTTCCGTAGGGCTGCAGGAGGACCGGAGAGGAGGCGGACCCGGGAAGGGGCGGGGAAGGAGGGCGAAGGGAAGGACGCTCCGGTCCCGGCCCCGGGGCTCGGGAGTGCGAGGATGAGCGGCGGGGCCGGGGGAATCCGGGCGGGCTCCATCAGCTACTCCCTTCCCTCCATCCCCTCCAACAAACTGCCGGATTTGCGTTTTATCAGCCGTGGGGCTTACGGTACCGTGTCCTCCGCCCGCCACGCCGACTGGAGGGTACCGGTGGCCCTCAAATGTCTGCTGGGACCGCTGCTAGACAGGTAACGGGGGGGGGGGGTGTAGGCGAGGGGCTGCCCGGAGGGGGCATCCGGAGGGGGAAGGAGTGAATTGAACCCGTCTTCCCCCCAAACCAGGGAAGGGGGTCCCTCTCTCCATCTTTGCCCTGGGACAATCCATGGGGGACAATCCACGGCGGCGGGCGGTGGAACCCGGGTTCTGCCCGGGCGTTGGGGGATTTTCTCGTGGGGTTGGTGGCCTCGGTGGGCATCCCGAGCTTTACATCCCAGGGCAAAGTAAGATCCCAGGAAGAGTGATTCAGCCCGGGCCATGAGAAACCACGTACCAGCCCCGGAGCTTCCTCTCTTTCGGTTGTTGAAAACGGGTGGTTTCGGGCTCAGCCTGCGAGACACTGAGGGGGTTGCCTCTTTGGAAGGTTTTTGTTTTGTTTTCCTTCTTCAGTGTGCACCTTGGATCCTCCTTAAGGTGGGATTTGCACAATTTGGCTTCTTTCTGGGTCTGTTGGTTGCTGACTGTTTTCTTGCCGTATCAGACCGATATTAAAATTGCAGTGATTGCTATAGATTTGTTGTTTACAGAAACAGACTACACATAATTTATTACTGTATCCACTAGAGATTGCTTCTAGCTCCTAGAAGAAGCTTCTCTGAAACAAAATGCAGATTTTTCCCCCAGATCTCACAGTATTGAGAGAAGCTAATTTAAAATAATAAGCTTGTAGGCCCCCTACGTATAACTGATATTTTCCATTAGCTCTTCAACTTGTAGCAATTGTGTTCCCTGTTTTCTTGGGGCTCAAGTGACAGAGTGTTTGTTGTAGGAGCTGTTACTCCATGTAAGGGGGCAGCAGGTAATGATTTTTCATCCATCTCTGCCTCATTCAGTTCCTACAGTACCAATTTTTTATCATATCAATGCAAACTTGCCTCTTCTTAGGCTGTCTGGCTGTAAATCTGCCTCCTGTGTCCTGTCTAGGTGTCTTCAATCTTTACTGCCTCAAGTTTTCTTTTAACTAGTATTAGGCAGAATAAGATTTGTTCAAAATAACAAGGCTTCTAGTCTTGTCAGCCAATATGCTAGAATATAAAATACATTGGTTTAAACTATTATTCCCCAAGTGTGTATATACAGGCTGCTTTATCTCTGAAATAATGCCAGAATGAAATGGAATCTCAGTTATGTTTTTAAGCAGGACTATTGTGTTCTCCCATAAGTATTCTTTTTTCTTCTTTTCTTTAAATGTCTGCTTAAATCCCTGCTAATACAATGTTATTTGTATTCTCTCTGAACTCACTCAGGAGAAAACAATTATTATTTTTCGCCGTGCAAGAACTTAGATTAGCGTGACGCCTGACCTGTGAAACTAGGATGAAAAAAAGAGCAAGTGACTTAAGCAAAATAATTCAGCCACCTACCCTATAAGCAGACTGAAAGCTGTAAGAAATCTGGTATATCCCAGTGCCTGCAGCGGGCTGGTTGTGTAGCCAGCAACATCAAACGCCGTCCTGTAAATGACAGAACAGGGAAGAGTTCACGGGGCAGGTAATTCCCAACCAGGAAACTGCGTATCCCAGAACTTGGGAGTGGGACCAGGCCAAGAGCAAAGCCAGCTGGGAAGGTGTTTGTGGGCTTGTACTAATTTAGACATTACTCAGTGCCCTTCTGGTATGGAGCAGACAAAGGCGAAGTGAGTTACAGGCACAGGAATGGACCTCAGTGTGTTGCAACTCATTTCCCGGCTGGAGCTGAATCCCCGTGCAGATTTGCCTCACACCCTGGTTAAAACCCTAACTTTCTCAAACCCAGCCTTCTCTGGAGAGAGGGAGGAAGGGAGAGAGTTGTGTCTTTCATCTCATGCTTTCCCTGAAGGCTGCCTTTTAACTTTTATCATTTCTTAGAGTTTCCTCTGCTAGAAGCCTTTTTCTGTCAGGACCAGCATTTGCCATTAATTTTGCATCCATCTAAACTCAAAGTTTTCTGTTGTAAAAGAGGCAGGCTTTAGCTCTCCAGTTTTCCTCTTTTCCCTGTATACTCAGCTGTATGGCCACCACTGCTGGCTCACATCCCAAGACGTGCTGTAAAAGTCCTGTTATCAGACATCCTCGTTGCATACTTGTACCTGCACCAATCTCCACCGGTATAAAATCAAAATCCTTGGTGTTTTTTTTCTTAGAATTATCCTTCATGGTCGCAAGTATCCTCACTATCAACAAACCTATTTTTTTTTTCAACAATATTTGAGATACGTCATACCAAATACTTTATAATTTACAGGGATAGAAGCATATTGAGTCTTAAATAAAAGTTGAGCTTCTCGATTCCGAATGCTGCATGGTCTGAATTTGTAAATAGGCATCAAATTCACATTTATGAGGAGGTTTGATGTAACAAAGAGCATTCTCACGGCCAAATTCAGGCATGCAGACATCATGAGGCTGGTCTTTTCCTTTTTCCTGTACAACCTGGGGATGTTTTTTTCCAGAGGGTGATTGATTCAAAGCAGGAGCCCAATTTGAAAACAAAAAAAAATATATAGTTGGTCATTCCTTTTCCTTCAGAAACTGAGGGTGCTTTCTTTAGCCCATAGGACATCCACTGACATGCACCCATTTCATGAATGTCAGTGTCCACTAAATTAAACGTTTGGAGAACTGTAAGTATTACAATTCCCATTCAGTAGGATATTAACTTTGGGCCTCAGTGAAAACTCAGGGTTTGAAGATGGGCAGTAAAAGAGGACAAATGCAGTTGGTTATTACCATTATGGTTACAGGAGACAGTGAAACTCGGAGTTCTGACTGTATTTACTGGAAACATGGATGAAACTTGTGATGGAAACAGAGGAATTTGTGTGGTACAACAAAACTGGGGAAGCTATTTTGTATTTGCGTTTGCAGATTCTAATTTGTCTGACAGTATCTTGTTATCAAAAGAGTGTCATAGGAAACAAATGGTGAAACGTAGTGGTATTGCATAAAGGTACATAATTTTATTAAGAGAATATAGTAAATTCAACATTTGCTTTGAGTTTCTTAGTATTGGCACAGTAATGGTTTTGTTTCTTTGTTTTCTTTCAGTGATAGAGACCATCTTCTAAAAGAAGCAGAGATATTACACAAGGCCAGGTTTAGTTACATTCTGCCAATTTTGGGAATTTGCAACGAGCCTGAATTTCTGGGGATAGTAACAGAATACATGACAAATGGGTCATTAAACCAGCTTTTACATCGGGTAAGTGTACTTACAGTCTTTAAAGCAATCCCTGGTTGTTTCAAATAGGGTATAATTCCCATACTTAAGAGAAGTAGTATAGTAAAACCTATTATTAATAATATTTCAAATTAAAGGATAGTCATTGTCACAAGTAGGTTTTGGTGCTCTGTATCCCAAAAAGACAACGAAACTCAAACCACTTTAGTTTCATTACACTATTTCCTTCAGTGTCATGACTTATAACTGCCTTCATGTTCAATTCTTGTGTACAATCACTTCAAAAATCTCTGTTGTTCTCTAATTAGAAGCTGAAATACTTATGCTTACTTCAGCCTGGGTTTCAGAATTATTGTCAATGTAAATATCACACAAAGATGAAGTTTTTTTCCTGAATTTGAATCTTTATTAAAATTTTCAATTTTTTATTTTTTTTTTTAACTTTAGTTTATAAAGTCGAATATAGCTAATCTGGATAGATATGGATATTTCTACCAGATCTTACTCTCGGGAGTAAGTTCTTCTGTGCTGAACTCTCAGCTGTTCCCATTGGCTTGGTCTGAGCATCCAATTGTAGAACAGCTGCACTGGGGGCTCAGCAGCGCCGCCATCTTGTCTGTACCTTTGATCAGTCCCTATCTCATATGCCTTTTTCTTGGTGTACTAATACTTATAAAGGTAGTATTTTGTGCTTAGTTTCACCACAGCTCTTTTTTTTTTTTTCTCAGTGCCAACTGAAGTTATGATTCTTGCCTTCCTTTGTGTAGTGCTTATAAGCTGTGGGTTGCAAGTTTCATACAGAAGTTCATCTGTCAATCATAGTTCCATAGGAACCAGTAGTATAGTAAATGTCCTACATCGTGTAAAACAGCCATGAACTATTATGTGAATTCTAGCATAACACTTCATGATTAACACTTATATATTTATTTTAACAGCTAACCAGCTCAGTAAGAATTTTTAAAGGAGTTCATTTAATGTATATTTTAAAAGATTATCCAAGTCACTTTCTTCTTCTTATGAATGTCTTTGTGTTGTGCCGTTAGATCAGACCAGAGGATTATATTCTGGTTTTGTGGTTTTCTCTTGGCAGAAAGATGTATATCCTGATCTTCCTTGGTGCCTGAGATTCCGCATTCTTTACGAAATTGCCTTGGGAGTAAACTATTTGCACAACATGACTCCTCCATTGCTGCACCATGACTTGAAAACCCAGAATATTTTACTGGACGATGAGTTTCATGTCAAGGTAGAGTAATTTAATTCTTGTGTTCTTCAGCATTCAGAATGAGTGAAAGTGTTTTAATTCTTGTAGAGGAAGAAAAGTGAGGATGTGGCCGCGTGGAGGGGACATAACTGTATGCCAGATGTTTCCTTCTGTCCTTGCAGACAGAACGTACCGACTTCTTTTGAAAACTCTGCTTTGCTCAAGTGTGGATTTGAACCATCTGAGAAGACCAGAATTTGGGCTGTTTGTGCTACAGCAGTAGCTGATACTCAGTAGCAGTGATGCTCTCTTATGGCAACCTTCCAAGGGTAGCTACGTGTGGCCCTTTCTGAGGAGAAAATAGGAAGCGTTTCTTTCTAGCTGAGATGCTCAGACAAGTTAGTTCTGGAGGACAGTAGAACCAAATTCAAACGTTAGTACCCCATTTGACATTTGTTGTGCAATATGTACCTATATGTTCTGGTAGTGTAGTATTAGGATACCTGAAACTTAACAGTGACATCTGAACACATTGGAGGATGGCTTTTGTGAAGCTCCTTAGAGAAAACAAACATACATAGAGGGGTAATAATAGTTGAAACTTTTATTCTGCCTTTTAAAATATCACTGCCGTGATGTGAAAGAGAGGCTAAAAGTACTCCTCACAAAAGTGTGAGGTGGTTCCATAATTGCAAGAATTTGGTTTGGGGTTTTTTTTTGTTTTGTAAAAGATCCTCTGTTTTTAAAATTTATAGAATATACTCCTCAAATGAATGAGAAATAAGAGATATTTTGCACCTAATTTGTACTTGAGTGGTGAAGGCTTCAGTTGGTACCTTGAGATGAATCTTTCTGTGAGTCCTTTGAGCAAGACCAAAGATCCAGCACTGATTTCTTCTTTCTCCATTACCAAGATGTTTTTCTTGGCAGCCAAGGTGCCTTACACAGCTTTGTCTCCTCTCACGCCCTCAGTAGGCCATACCTCCTCCCACTCGGTTGTGCCTTTCTTGCCATCTCTCAGGCTTCCTGATAAACCTGATCAGGGAACAGGTCCAAGTATTTATTTTTTTTTTGATCCACTTTTTTTCGATCCTTAACAGCACTGCTGCAGTCTGGTGCTCTGCCTGACAGCATCGAAACGTTTGCTTTGCTGGAGCAATTGAAGGGAAGAGGTTAACTCTTGTCCTGCCTCCTCAAAGGAGTCTCTGGACTCCTGACCTTTGTGTTTTCTTGGGGTGAACCAAGATTCTCTAAATTAGGGCAGCTGGCAGGAAATGCAAAGAAGGTTATCACACATGTCAAATAGAAATATTGCACATGGATAAAAGTAACACCGTTCATAGAGTGCTGTCCCAGATCTGCTAAATGAGCAAGATGTTGTGACAGCTACAGTGAGGAAGGCTTGATGAGACCGAGGTGTAGAGAAAAAAAAGGGGATTTTTTTCACTGTGGATTTTGACTGTAGGCTCTGCAGAAAAGTTGTTTCCATAATCTGTATTGCCACAGTGCTCACACAGGCATCTTTGTTGAAAATGGTTTTGCTGTTATGCAAATGCTGGACAAGAGCAGAGCTGGTCACTGGCTACTTATCTCTTTCCCTCATATGTTGGATGCTGCAGGTCATCCAGCAAGCTTCTTCTGCTGGCTGTTTGTCTCCCTACCCGTAACCCAGCCTGACATCTTGCTCCCTGACTCAGGAGTGTCTGGGAATGTAAACTGAAGTCATTTAATTTTTGATGTACTGTAAATGCAGTAGGAAGGGTCAAGGTCCCAGAGTGCATCGTAAACAAACTATTCAGCAACTTTTTGCAGCACAGAATTTCAGAATTGAGATGAATGTTTCAAAGTTTTGGAGCGTGAGGTGGAGTTGCCCTAGAATTTTTCCGTGAGAGCAACTGTCTCGGGCTATCTGCAAGCTAATTTTACATAGAGCTCTTGTGATTTATCCTAAATTTATGCTTTCTTCACAAACAGGGAGCTAGAAGTACTCAGTGGTTTTTTGTTTACTCTTTTTGTTCAAAGAATGTGATTTTCTTCATACAGGACAGACTCCCATAGATTTTCCAGCCATAGAATAAATGAGTCCTTCCTTAAAAGAACAACATGATAGGGCAGAGCTATAGGGATAGCATGAGTCATGACCCGGGAATGCTTTCCGAAGCAGAGCTGGTGTTTGCTGTTGCTATGACAACCACATACTTTCTGCGTGTTAGGTTAAGGCCTTTTAGTGACCTGTTCTTTTGGGCGTATTTCAGGAATTTCTAGCAATGATCAGCAGATAAATCCAGTTTTTCTTCTCAGAACAATTGAGTTGTCCTTTCCAGATTGCAGATTTTGGCATGTCAAAATGGCGTGTGGTATCCATGTCGCAGTCACGAAGTGAATCCTCTTTGCCAGAGGGAGGGACGATTATCTACATGCCACCTGAAGATTACAATCCCAGTCAGAAAACCCGTGCAAGCGTAAAACACGATATCTACAGGTAACTCGTGCAGTTCTTGAGTGGGCTTTGCAATCTGAGTTCAAATTTGATTTACTGAACTTAGACTTCAACATAGTTTCAGCAATTTTACTATTTTCAGAAGTGTCATAAATTTATAAGCAAAATGAATCAGGGACAACACGATTGAGTGGCACCTGGATTTGATCACCTCCTTCTTTAGGAAACACTGTGAGAGGTGTCACGCTCCAAAAATTAAGCTAAGAGAGAAGAAGAAATTAAGCTAGAGAAACAGAGAGAGAAGATTGGTTTCTATGAATGACTGTACACATGGAGACAATATAGGGAGGGGAAAAACTGTTCACACCTTTATTTCAAAGCATATACCCTTGTAATTTGTGCACACTAATTAACACAATTTGCAGAGTGTACTTGGGGGAAAGACAAAAACATATTTTTGGAATGGGGTTAGGAAAAAGCAGGATAATGGGAGTGGGGGAAGCCTTTAGAGATTTGCTTAAGGAATAACTTGCTTCTATGAAAGTTCAGGTAGATCTGTGTCAGTCAGTTTTGATTAGTAGAAGTAATAGAATAGGAAGTAGTAGAGTGGTGGCTACCCAAATAACAACATGGTGATTGCTCTTAGGATTTTAGAGTTACAATTAGCTAGTCTGGAAAGGCTTGGAGAGCTCAAAGATTCCTTGAGCAGTTGTGGAGGGAATTGTCATGTGTAAATGGAGATGGAGGAGGCATGAAGAGGCACATCACTACCACCTTTACCATGATGGTACAGCTCTCTTTGACAGGGTTGTATTTTGGTGAGAGATAAATCAGTCTCAGGTCTTACTGACTTCCAGGGACACCACTAATTTCTATTAATTATCCCTTATCCTTAAGGGGCACACAAAGTTCCTTGATATTGCTGTTCAAAGAATAGAGATGATATCATACTTGCTTTCCTCAGCCTTTGATGAGAAAATCTGGTCTAGGAAGACATTGTAAAGGAATAATGGTATAATATGGGGAAAGAAGTGACATTATCTCCTCTGGCTTCCAATTTTAGAGGATTTGAAAGTATGGCTCATGGCTTAATGAGTAAGTGGAGATAAGGAAGACAAATATTTGTTAAAAAGAAAAAAATAATGTGCAGAGGAATAACAACCAAATTGGAGAAAATAAGAGAGAAAAGATCAGTAGAAGAGTTTAGGAAACTAATAGATTAGGACAGAAAGAGATTAATTGAGAAGAGAGAAAAGAAACAGAGACAGGATCGTAAAGAAGGATGACAGGAAGACTGGAAGGTGGAGAGACAATGAAGGAAATGACCAGCAGAAAGGTCACACAGTAAGGTCTGTGCTCAGGATCAGAAAGAGATGCTGTGTAGCAGAAGTAAGAAAGGAAAACCTGGCTAGTTGAAAGAGGGTTCAGCAGGAAGTGGTATGCTGCAGTGTTGCAGAATTAAGAACATAGTCTTTAATTGTAGAGAGATTCCAAGCTGAATGAAAGGCTGGATGTTTGGTGAATTGACCACAGCAGATACATACAGCTGAATGTTGTTGAGGTATTAAAGCTAATTTGTGAGGAAGGATCTTTCTTCAAGAAACAAATCCTTTAAATTGCACTCAAAGCAGCATGAACTTTTAGAAAAGGAACAATTTGCTGTGCCAAAAAAAAAAGCAGCTTGCATGAATTTCTCAGGAATGCATCAAAAGTGGGCTTTCTGCCAGGGAGGACTGCTTCTATTAAAATTTACTTGAATAAATTTTTAACATTGGTGAATGTTAAAATGTGAATGGAATAAGTAGTTAGGAAAGCTCTATGTATATGATTGATTTTAAGTGTCAGTTATTTTGTTCTTACTTAAATGTTTTGTTTCTTCCTCATTGGTATTTATTAGATGATAAAATGCTTAGAGGCAGTTAAGTGTAACCTGTATGCAAAATTCAGTACTTCTTAGTGATACAGGAAAATACTGGTTTTGTGTCCTTCAGTAGTTGAGCAAACATTGATTCTGATAAGTAGAATTCTTCTTTAGCAAAAAAAAAAAAATAATTCTTTGCATGGTTTCACTTTTATTGCTTCAGTGGGAAATTTTTTGAACTAACCTTTTAAAAGCTTTTCAACCCATTTTAAAATGGATTTATTGAAAAAGTTTACAAGGATGTGTTTGAAATTAGAAATGAGTTTCTTAAGCAGCGAAATATTTTTGTCCTCTCATTTTAGCTTTACAGCTACTAGATCTATTCCTTACGTCAAATTCCTATTCTTAAATAGGAAAACTAGAATTGGGGGGGTTACAGTGTTTTATTTTGGTTTATTTGCTTTATCAAAATAGAATATTTTTTTAATAAGTAAAGTCAATGCTTCATTTAAATGAAATAATCTAATCCAATTTAAATTACAAGCTTGTTTAAAGTTGCCCTTTTTTTTTTAATATATCCTGATGATTGAAGGGAGTGACTAGTCAACTGAAGACGGAGCAGATTCGTATTGACTGAGCCACTTCCCATTCACTTTGATGTGAAGGGAAAAAAAAATGTCAACAGTTTAAGTAAGCAGATGTGTGTTCAGTCTGATTTGTAATGGGAGTTTATATACCATGTCCCTTTTCTGTACTTAATATTATTAACTAATTCTAGTTAAAGTCACTAGTTAAAATTCCTGCTAGTCTTTTATATTCAGGCCATCGCTGTGATTAGCTACAGTCAGTCCTGAGTGTTTTAGCAAACATCTTTAGCAAAATAATTTCTAATAAAATCATGTAATTAACATAATTTTTAATAAAATTATAAAAACAAAATAGTTTTTAATAAAATGTGAAGCAGAGCATGTTGTGCTATTAACTGTTGGCACCCTAAATTAATATCTTCTATACTCTTTTATGCTTTAACCAGTTATGCAATTATTATGTGGGAAGTGATGTCCAGGAAACAGCCATTTGAAGGTAAGGCCATGTCTTCCTTTATTTTTTTAATTTATTTTTCCAACCTTACATATAGGCTAAATCTGTGAGCTGAGTTCCTGGGGACTTCATTTTAGAGGTTACTTTTTAATGATTCAGCATCTCAGCTTGTTGAAGAACGCTTTGAGTTATTGTTGCAGTTAGACTATTTTTTGGAATTTTTTTTAACTTAGTGTTTTTTGATGAATTAAAAATATTTTTTTTTTGAAAAAAAAAAGACCCAAGCATAACCTTATTTTGGTGAACCATAAATGCTATGTCTGCAAACTAATTTGTTCCTCCTATAGTAATCTATTTGTATTGCATATATTTCTAATGAATGCATGATGTCTATTTTGACAGAAGTTATAAACCCCTTGCAGATAATGTACAGTGTGTCACAAGGACAGCGACTAGATTTAAGTGAAGAAAGTTTATCAATGGACATTCCTCATCGAGAGCTCATCATAAAACTGATAGGAAGTGGATGGGCACAAAACCCAGATGAAAGACCATCGTTCTTAAGTGAGTTTACATGGCATAATAAGAACAGAACTATGGGTGTGCCATAAAACTAAGTTTACTTGGGGTTTTTTTTGTTCATCGTTGAAGGGAACTGGTTGCACATCAGATAAGTTATAGTGACTTCACCTTGTGTTTGCATCTCAGTACAAATCTTTTTCACTAAGACTTTACCTTTTGAAGTGCTACATCCCAGGTTGAGCAGGAACTGGGTGAACCCACATGCTGAATTTTTCATCCACCTTTCCATTGTTCAGCTTTTTGTCCATGAGGCCAAAAATAGATACTTTCATCCATTTTTACAGTGGGTTACAGAATTTAGAGAATAAGATTGAAGTGTGAGCTTATAGAGATGAGAGTGGCATCATGTGAACTGGAAAAGTTTTGGGTTGATTTTTGCAAACCTGTGTTTGTCGCACTTCACCAACATACTTGGTGTATGTTGGATCCAAATTTATCCCCCATTAAAATTTCTTTTAACATGCCTAATTTTGTCTTGACTTTTGGCTCTTGTTTGGCTGCTGTGTAAAAGTGATTCCATAAAAATTGGCAGAAAACGATCGATTGCCTGTTTTCAACTGTGTGTCAGCGTGGTGAAGCTCACAGTGGCTCCTGCAGCCACCTTGCTGGGAGTGTTTAATCTGCTTGTGCTTTAAAAACTTCCTCCCTACACCTGTAGCAAACATGATCCTAATTCTCTAGGGAAAGCTGAATTGCCTTCGAGAGGCAAAAATGTAGAATAAGGTAGTTACTGAAAGTATTCAAATGTAGAGCAATGCATGCAAATAGGTCTGGCTTAAACAATTCTGTATTTTAAGTTTCTCACTAGTTAGGTTGAGGCTGTAATGACTCAAAGCTGAAACAGTAGGTTTTTTCAGTCAAAAAGTGGGTTTTGGTTTTAGGGTTTGTTTCAGCAGGCTTTTTAATGTTACAAGTAAAAAGGCCTGCAATCCTGATGTTTCATTTATGGCTTTGGTGAGCAGAACTTTATTTATTATTTTGAAAAGGTTTATAGGCATCCTTCCTTTGAGCTGAAAAGCATTAGGAAACTGCTGTTCACATAACTTAGAAAGAAATGCTTAGCACTTCATTTTTTTCCCATCAATTTGGCAAAGGATAAAATGGGGACACATCCAAACTGATCTTCATGTTCAGTTTACAATCCAAAATTAATTACATGACCTTTTTTGAGGCATTCTTATATTTGCTTTAAGAACGCTTTGAAATACAAGGTTATTTTGGCATGAGACTGGTTTGTATGTTTGTAAATTGTGGATTATTTTTTTTCCAAGCAAGGAAATATATTTACTTATAATATTTTTTAAAATCAAAACCAGTGGACATACGGTATTTTCTTATGCATTCTTGTGTTTTCCTGTGCCAGTTAACCAAAACAAAATAGCAATCAGAGTCTGTGGTCACTGACAGGATAGTTACCTGGGGTAGGTACTAAAGTGTGAGCTAACTTGGGTTCAATTATTAGTGTTGTATCTGTAATGAGATGGTCTTTGAAGAAAACAAGCATTGCTTTTTTGCCTACTTTACTGTCATACAAAGAAAGAGGAAGTTGAAAAAATGTTGCAAAATTAAGGGAAGTAAAGCTCACTGATTGGGAAATTTTGCAATTACCATAGCATGGGGCGGGGGGGAAACCAAAATATCCGAACACCCTTTTGTCAAATAATCTTTAAATAGAATAGGTCAGTTAACCTGTCTGTTCCCCTTATGAAGAAGGGATAAAGACTAATTATCATCATGTTTCTGCAGGCACTTAGAATATATACCTACAATTTAATCAACAAAAATTAACAGTGCCAGTATTTCAGCGTGGAAAATGCAGTGCCAAAGCTGTAAAACTCCATTTTAGCTGATGCAAGAAAATAAGAATTCTGGTATTTAATGTATGTCTTGAAAATGCTAGTGGGAAAAAAAAACACAATATGGGAGAACTATGGTAAAATTATAGTAAAAAATAATAATAAGGATGCAATGTGACAGATTGCTACTGCAGAAAATGGGGTTTGGCAAGTGGGTGAAGTCCATAGAAATGCAGTAGAATTGTGATGTACCATCACCCTTTCCTGAGGTTTTATTGTACTTGAGTACAATTTCAAAGAGACATTTTTATAATACAGTCATCTCAAAATTGTGAATACTTAGTTTTGTAAACCTCTCAGCACTGGAAAGCAAGAGAGCACAGCACAGTTTGTCACCTGCTTATTGGATTCTTTGGGTTGTTGGGAGTAGATGGTTCTAACTTGACTTGGCTGCCTTTGTATGAGCATGAGGCCACTGTCATTTGGATTCACTGGATGTGACAGGTCAGTGCCCTGACAATCACCATCTTCTCCAGCCCTGATGCACAGCATCGACTCTGGATTTGGCTGCGGTGGAGGGTTGTTGGTTTATTTCTGTTATATAAATATTGAAGGCTTCTGCTGCAGTGGAAAGACAGTGACACACTTTGAGGTCTTCTGCTGCTTGGTCCCATTTTCGCAAACCAGACTTGTTGGGTCTGTCTTGAAATAAAGCAAATGCCCTGATCTATCCATTCCAGGAATGCTAGACTTGTGATTGGGCACAGTCCTGGATCTCTGTGGATACAGGGTGCTGAGGTGGCCAGATCAGGACAGGGTTTGGTTCGGTGATGTGAAACTGTTGTGTCTGTAGCAGCAGGTGAAAGCAAAAAACTTCTGGGGTTTGATACGTATCAATAGACAAATTACTTTTATAAATGTAAGAAAGTAGCTTTAGCAATATGAAAACTTAATTTCCACCATAAATCCTTCAGCAAAGTATTCTTTCTTTATTTAGAATGCTTAATAGACTTTGAGCCTGTCCTGCGAACGTTTGATGAAATAGCTATGCTGGAAGCAGTACTTCTGTTAAAGAGATCAAAGGTAAATGGCTTTTGCTACAGTCATGAGTTTGTCAAACAAGTTGGCAACTTTGGCTTTCAAAAAGAAATGTCATCTCCTTTGTCATTTATCTAATCTTGTATCTGGCTGAAGCATGTGTTTGTACAGAGTTGTCATCTTGTCTTACGGCAGAAATTTAATACAGGTAAATATATCTCTTCCAGTCACTGTATGAATCACAATGTATTTACAAGAGTGGAAAGAAAACAGATGTGGAGCAGATATCTCTGAATATACCTCTGAATCCCCAGGAGGTAAATATTTTTCCTATTGCATTTGGTCTGTTTGCATCGTTAAAGATCCTGAAAGCTTTGAAGGGAGGTTAGCTAGTAGGGGGGAATTGTTCTGCAGTTTACTTTCCTGTGCAGTCAGGAAAGGCATAAGATGCATTATTCGAGCCATATAGGTGAGGATAGATAGTAAAGGGTGGGTAAGCAGAAGTAAGAAAGGCATGTTTGGTGTATCCTCTAAGTGTGGGAAAGCTGGTCCCTCAAGGAGGAACATCTGCAACTTGTAAGAGACTCTCTTCTGCTCCCTTACACCTCTATGGAGCTTGCTTGTATAATAGGGTGACACATATTGGCTTTCACATTTGGGTTCTTAATGCTGCTTCTTTTGATTCTTACTAATTTAAACTTCTAGACAAAATTCCTATCAGCTTTGGAAAAACACAAGTATTAGAAATACATAGATTTCTTCTGGTTTACTGTATTTTAATTGTGCTGCCTATTGAGCATTTAGATAGCAGGGAGAAGACAGTGATGGGAAAGTACTCTGGGAATCATTGCAACTTGGTATTTATTTATTGTGCATTTTCACTGTACAGTTGGAATCATTTCAGGAAACATATTCTGGCTCCATACAATGTGATGCACTTCCCCTTCGGAGCATCTCTCCAGATATGTCAAGACTCAAGTCTATTCCCAAGTATAATATCCTCTCATCAGGTAGAGATACTAATGACTTCAGATAAATTTTAGTTGCCATTGCAGCTTTACACTCCCACTGTAACATTGCATTTGCATAGTAGATAGCTGGATCTCTGATTATGTGAGAAAAGAGATGTGTTTTGTAAACTTAGTGCTCTGGGTAAAAAACTGGAGTGATGAATTTTAGAAAATGGAATATGAGCATGGACTGTCAGTGTAATCAGAGAAAACAATGATAATGATATATGTCAGGCCTTCTTACTGCTGGATCCTGTTAAAAATTGTTATAGCTGCCTGTGGAGGTCGTTGATGAGATTGTGGTGGGACTATTAATCTGATTGATCAGCCAGTGGTCCTTTACAGAGTTACTTCTTAGACTTTGCTGTATGTATGTATAAATACTGTAAAGCCTGTGAAAACAGGGTCTACAAAACCATGCTACAGCAGAAGTGTTTGTTAATACTTTGACAATATAAGGAATAATGTGTTGTATTTGAAGTGAATTTAGGTTGTTTATGACTTGTTTTATGGAATTGCTCTAAATAGTCTCTGATAGCTGTTTTTTGCTTGAACATAGAAGTAATACGGCTCCCTCTTTTTTTTTTTCCTTCCTTATTTTTTTAAGGTGATAATTCTGAGGGTCTACAGTCTCTTGGCAGTCAAAGCACAGATGAAAATATCTCTGTAACTCAGAGTGCCAAACTTCTTATGCATCCGTACAGTCCTTTTCCCTCAGCTGGGAAGAGTGTTTCGGACACCTCAAATTCTGCATCATGTATGCTGCAATCATCACCAATTGCTTCAGGTACAGCAAACATTGATTTAATTCCAAGACCCAAATTAGTGTCCTAATAAATATATGTGTGCATGAAATGGAAACCAGAACTTTTGTTCATCTGTAAAATGATAACAAAGCATTCTACACATTAAGAATGGGAATAATTCTGTCCTTGTAGCCTAATATTATAAAGTAAGTGAAACCGATGTAAAATGTGAACAAGTACGTGTAACTGTAGCTCCCAGCTTTTTTCTCTCCTTCTAAGCAAACTTAATTCCTGCTGCTTTCGGTCTTCTTTATCCTGTTTCTTTTGATCATATTCTTTCTCCTTTCTCCTAGTTTAGTGCATTTCTGACCAAAACCAAGTTTTGAACAGCTCTTTCTTAGCTTGTTCTTTGTTTTATGGCACTATTTATTGACAGACAGTTAAAATGCTTATTTATTTATTGTTTAATCTTCTTCAATCTCAGATTTTGTTTTGGAAACCATACAACAGAACATAGCTCATCAATGGATCCAAAGTAAAAGAGAAGAAATTATTGATCAGATGACTGAAGCATGTTTGAATCAGTCACTGGATGCTCTTCTAGCAAGATTTTTACTCATGAAAGAAGACTATGAACTTATAAGCACCAAACCTACAAGGACATCAAAAGTCCGACAACTGCTTGATACCTCAGATAGCCAAGGAGAGGAATTTGCCAGAATTATAATACAAAAGTTGAAAGATAACAAACAGCTAGGACTTCAACCTTATCCAGAAATTGTATCTAATTCTCTAAGACTGCATGTTTAAATTTATTCTTTCTATATGAAGCCATGTGAATATTTCTTACAACATGAGTCTTGTTTCTGTACAGTAGTTTTACATATGTACCACTCTGTCTTTATTGTCCCTTTGTAGAATCTCAGAAATGACATTGAGTTCATCTAGACTGCATTTGGTGAGTTACAAATTAATCAGTGGGAGGGCAGTCGTAAAGCCAAACACTTGACAGTTGTTGACCCAATTCATACAAGTATTTTGTTTATATATGATAAAGAAAAAACATTAAATGTTCCCTGTTTTACATCTTTTCTGTTTATACATATCCCTTCCTTTCACCTCACAGATTTGAGACAACCCATGTCAACTTGGAGTGTTGGTTTTTCTCCTTCCATCTGGTCTTTCCCATAGAGGGAGGGAAAAATCTCAGTGCTTTATTTTGAGGCTTGTACGCGGTGTTTTATAATTTTCTTCTTTCAGCCTTGCTGGTTACTCCTCACGAGATACTGGAGAAGAACAGTAGGTGAGGGGAAGTTTAAGTTGCATTTTTACAGGATTTTTTTATTATGTTTTGTTTTGTTTTTCCCGTGTTGTTGCCAGGGCAAGCGCTTCAGACCACTGTGTAAGAAGAATGCCAGTCCAAAGAGGAGCCCGAGGGCAAGGAGGACATTGTGCTGATCATCTTTGTTCTGCTAAGAACTGATACATTAGAAAGGGTGCAGCAGCAGCTTTTTACATTATTTGGTTACACCCGTTTAAACTCTTAAAATCATAATATGATGAGATCCACATACAGCTTCTATAAGGGAACCCTCAATTAATCCTTCTTTACGTTACCTGAGTTAGTGCCTCGCTTACCTTTGTCATCTGCCATAAATACTTCTCCTGTTGCTGGATGAAACTGTTAATTCAATTTTATTTTTAGTATTTACGTGATACACTAAAATACTTCATTGTAGTGTTTACGTGAGGCTGGAAGTGATGCGCATGGCTCTCTCCTGCCACGACCTGCTTTAACCTTCTCTGGCCAACATCTCCGCTATCCTTTTTTGTCTGAAGGATGCTGCTAACGTGTTGATGCACAAATGGGTCCACCTGAGAGGAAAAGGTATGTGGTTGTAGGGTTTTTTTTGCTTATTTCAGAAAACCTTAGTGACTTTACCCAAGAGGCTTCAAAACTAGTGAAAAAATTACTGGTTTTAATTTGTGAGAACACAGCACAGGCAAATGATTTTTACAGAATTAATAAACAACTACAAATTTTGCTAACACTGTCTAAAACTTGGGAAATTACAAACTTCACATAAAAGAAAGCTGAAATCTACCTAAGCTACCATATGAAGTGGAGCAGATAAATGAGAAATCCTAAGTGATGGCTGTTTGGAAAACTATGGAGATATGAGATCTGCCCCATTTCAATGATTCAGGCTTCAGTGTGGGCATTACTAGTTACCAACAACTTAATTTTTTCTAAGTCTGTCTTATCTTATTTTGTGCACTGAATCACAAGAATCCAATGTAGAATTTATTGGATAGAAAAGGTGTTGTGGTTTTGTTTTTTTTTTTGTTTCCTAAATTTTTTGGCATAAACTGTGAATTTGCATTTTATCCTGCTTTTCTCTGAAGGCTGTAAAATTCCAACTAGACAGCTGAGAGCAAGGCAATAAGGCAATGAATGGTTGTGCTTTTTGTAGAGCAAACTTGAAGGTGTCCAGCAGGGACAGGCTCTGAGGAAAGCTGCCAGTGGTGCCAGAACTCTGTGTTTCACTGCACATCACATTTTAAACCACATTTGTTTATTATTATTATTATTAGCGCCTAAAGAAAGATTTGTGTCATGCAAGGTAATGAAACAGCATTTCTTACATGTTGTGTCCAAAATTCATCGTGTATTAAGAGCCTTTCTGAAAGGTGCTTTTGGGAACTAGAACAGCTTCTTTAGGGGTACCTTTTTACAAGCTCATATGTTGGTCTACTAGGGTCTGCGTGAGTTGAAAATTTTGTAACTTCTTATTTTAAATTACGTGAAAGAAGGTAAAAGCATTCCTGCTGTGTCTAAAATGCCATGGCTTGCCAGGTTGCACTCAGCTGGCCAAGTGGCATCTGATGTCTCATGTCTGGGGGGGTCTGCATCTTCCTATTTCCCAACTCTTAGAGCATGCAGAACTTGAGCACAGCACAGATGCTTCCTCGCACAGCACATGATGATACCTGTACAATCTGGGAGACCGTTCTGAATTCCTGATTTGTCCTGTTGATCCTTCTCAGCTGCCCCTGAGGTGTTCTGCAGCCTGCCAATGTGGCTGCTACAGCTTTTCCACCAGTGCCCCATGAGCTGGTGTTCCCCAGAGGTCATGCAGACGGGTGGAGGAGCCCTGGGGAACAAGTGGGATAGATCCCAAAGGCGCTGCCAAGGTAAATGTGGATGTTTCCCACCTTCCTGTCTCTTCACAGTGGAGAGGAAATGCTGGACATAAAACATGAGGACCCATGAGTAGGACACCTGGCTGAGGGGAAAGAGTCCTACTGCTTTTTGAAGTCTCCCTGCTGACTCTTGCCTGTCAGTAAGATATTATCATTATTAACTAACCCCTAGCTTGGGGTCAGTTAATAATGATAAGTCTGGCCTACAGAGAAATGGTGCTCTCATGTTGCTTTAGTGACTACAGGCTGCCCCTCTTCGTGTGCCATCACCCAGAAGTGTCACAGTTGCAGGAAAAGTAATTTTCTACCCCCAGTCCTGAATTACATGTGCATCTGTGAGGCCACGAGTGTTATTCTAGCCAAAGTCCAGCCCTCCAAGGAAACACGGAGGCCACTCAGTAGAATCTCCCTCTTCTTTCCTTGGACCCTGAGCCTCCCTCCATGAGGGAGCAGAATCCATAAGCCTGCCCTCTCCAACAGGTTAGGCACCCACAGGTTTTCTCAAAAGCAACAGGGAGGAGGGGGGCAGACACACTTGGGCCTTGAGGGATACAGAAGAAGAGGTAAGGAAAAAGCTCTGGGGTAGTTATGGAGCAAAAGGAGGTGGAGGCTGAGTGCCTGACCCACACAGGGTGCATGAAGGGCGTGGGGAGGTGATAGACGTATGAGCCAATACGTCAAAGTTCTGATGCTGGTTCTGTTGTTTAACTCCAGGGCTATGAAAGAGGAACAGTTTCTCTGCAACTGGAACACTCAGCACTGATTTTTACTGTGGAAACAAGCCCAGGGTTGGTGAGGACAGTCAGGCAGTCAGGCACAGTCATGCAGTTCATGCACAACTTCTCTGTCAGGAAGCCACTAGTAGATGGTTCTAACTTGACTTGGCTGCCTTTGTATGAGCGTAAGGCCACTGTCATTTGGATTCACTGGATGTGACAGGTCAGTGCCCTGACTATCACCATCTTCTCTAGCCCTGATGCACAGCATCGACTCTGGATTTGGCTGTGGTGGAGGGTTGTTGGTTTATTTCTGTTATATAAATATTGTAGACTTCTGCTGCAGTGGAAAGACAGTGACCCACTTTGAGGTCTTCTGCTGCTTGGTCCCATTTCGCAAACCAGACTTGTTGGGTCTGTCTTGAAATAAAGCAAATGCCCTGATCTATCCATTCCAGGAATGCCAGACTTGTGATTGGGCACAGTCCTGGATCTCTGTGGATACAGGGTGCTGAGGTGGCCAGATCAGGACAGGGTTTGGTTCGGTGATGTGAAACTGTTGTGTCTGTAACAGCAGGTGAAAGCAAAAAACTTCTGGGGTTTGATACGTTCTTTCTGACGATGAAAGCTTTTCTCTGAGTTGCAACAGCTCATTGAGAGCCTTTTAAAATGTACGCATAGAAACATCTTTTTGCACGTACGTGGGGAAAAACAGAAACATATGATGATATACATATAAAATATTTTGTACTTCTTGACATTAGATTTAATATGCCATTTTAGTACATAATCACTTAGTAGTGACTGATCCCCAGTCACTAGTGGCTGATCCTTGTGTTCTGCTCCCCATACCTTGACTTAACATGGTTAGTAGAGGTTCCTTCACACGATCTCTGTGCCATGTTCTGTCCTGCTGTGGCTTCATGGGAAAGTAAGGAGTCACCATCCCAGAAGGTATTTAAGAAATGTGTAGACATGGCACTTAAGGGCATGCTGTAGCACCCAAGATTGTTGGTTTGTTTCTGTTTGTGGTTTGGTTTTGTTTGTTTATTTGTTTTGTTTGGTTTTGGTGGTTTTTTTGTTTTTTTTTTTATTTGGGGGGGGAGGGGTTGGACTCGATGATCTCAAAGGTCCCTTCCAACCCTGAAGATCCTGGGATTCTGTGATTTTACCAAGACAACACAAATGGTGGCCATTCAGAATTCTGCAGCTAATGGCAAAGGGTGTTTGGCCATATTTTTTCAATCATGGCTAATTGCAAGTGCCTCTGCTGTTGACGAGGGCTGTAGGAGCCTGTGCTGGCTGAGCATTAAGGGGCAGAGGTGAGGAACAGGAGGCAGCAGAGGACTTGGCAGAGCTGCAGCTGAACACTTCGATGCATCTGGGCAATGGCATGAATGAAGAGGGCTCTGGAAATAATTGAAGAACTCTTGCTTCCAATGCAGAGTATGAAAAGCCTCTCTGAGCAGTAATGGAATTGTAGGCAAGAAACCAGAAGATGTCACAGGCTTATTCAGGCAAGTATACCTCACTTTGTTGTTCTATAAGCAAATGTGTGTCTGTTCTGTAAGCTACAGAAAGAATTGCTATGCATAAGCAGTAAGTTGGCAGAGGAGAATCCTCACTGCAGAAGTGCCAATCAAATTCTGCAAGACTGCAAAAATTAATGTGAAAAACATGTTATAAAGGAAGTCACATCCACTTCTTCACATTACCCATCCTGCTTACTTAAAATGCAAATAAGAGTAATTGTCCTTTGCAAAGGAATGAGCTTTTTTGTTCACAGAAGAAATGTTTACGAAATAAATGGTATTTATGGACACTGCATGCTTTATGATTGCTCAATGCTGATTTTTGTGCTGGTTTTGTGCTGTAAATTTGTGGGAAATGTCAAGTTGGACATAACCATCAGGGTCAGACCAATAGTAACATGGGAAGCATTAATGAGGAAAACATTTTGTTTTGTGTTCTAATATGCAGCCTCTACAGAATTATAACAAAGGGCTGCAGCTGTGTCAGGAGGGGGATATATGAACAACATAAAGGTGTTCTCCAGCTCCAAGAAGGGGCAAATGTCTGCTGACAGAATCCTTCAGCGTAGTGCACAATCAGTTTGGTGCCCCAAATCAGAAACAGGACAAATTCAAGGTCAAATTATGCATTCTTGAAAATATGCATTCTGTTTTTTAGGCTATAGCTTGTTAACACTGCCCTGACAGAAGAAAAAGATTTTAAGATAATAGAGACCCTGATTAAGGAATGTGGCAGTCAGCCTCTCTGCTCTTCCATCAGAGAACAGCATCCTTGCAAAACAATTTTATTGCCAAAATGTTTCTTAATATATTATAATGTACGTAACCACAGACGTGCAGGCAGCTGGAATTTTGAGATCTTTCCAGGCAGACTTAGAGAGGGATAAATAACTGTCCTTCATTGCTAAAAATAAAGCAACTCAGAGGCTGTGTATTCAAAATACTTGCCATATACCTGCTTTTAATGGCATTTTAAAAAAGCAGAGCCATTGCTGTGTAAACATTAACTGTAGACCTGTCTCAATCTATCACAGAAAGCATGTTTTTACAAGATGTTGCTTTAAAAGGAAGAAATAGGAGGAGCACTGACTTACGATAGAAAGATTTGGGTTGATTTTATTACTCCTTTGGGTCACTGTGGGCTACTGTATGGAACATGCAACATGATGCAACTCTCCTGCTTGTTTTCCAGTTGGATTACTGAGGCTGGAGGGATATCTGACTTTGAATTCAATTTTTTCACTTTCCTGTGTGGACTAGTAACCCGTTCTGATGAAGTCCTGTTTTCTGGACTCTGGTGCCTCAACTCTGTCCTGTGACTTCAGACTCTTGCCCTGCTGGATCAGCTCCTTCCAGATGCCCTTTGGTATCTGAGTTCTGAGTACTTTACTATTGGCCTTGTCGTTCATGGAAAACAAAAATCCTAGGTTAGTGCTCTTGCATTCATTAACTTGTTGCTCTGCCCAGAAGACTATTTTCTGGATGTTTACTTCTTTTGGTAGATATTGTGCTGTATACCACACAGTCCTTCCAAAAGTACTTCATAAACAGCATAACATTTTTTTCAGAAGACAAAGCTGAGTACGTTAGGTAAGTAATTTATTTCTTTGGTTATTTTTTTATCTTAGATTCTTTTTAAAAGTTTATTTAATTGAAATAAGATCTTAATACCAGATCAGCCTGTTTTGTGTATCATGCAGTGTGCCGTAAGTTATTAGAAAAGCCCCAGATATATAATTTTCTAGTTTAGAGAAGTTAGAGAGTTGATAAATATTTAGCAATGTTTAAAATTTTAAAAACATGTATCCAAAAAACCAGAAAAACATTAGGTTTTTAAAATTAAATAATACCTGTGAATTCCAGTTAACTACAATTCTTTGCTAGTCTCCCTACTCTAAAAAGCTTTCCACTTTGGCAAGTTATGCCACGAGAATAAAATACAGTGTTATTGTTATTTATTAAGAGTGCCATTGTGGCTTTCAGAATTAACAAGAAGGAATTAGACTGCATTTGTTTCACATTAATATCTGTGAAGGGTTGTTCTTGGTTTCAGTGGCATGTGGATGAAGGAATTTTTTTTTCTAACCTTTTGTCTTATTTCTATCACAACTTTATAAGGAATAGAGAGGAGCTGATATTTAAGTTGCCTGTTTCTGCCTGCTAACGACCTCAGTTGAGGTTGTTTGGAGAATCTACATTCCAGGAGAGTCTGGGATCTTCTTTCTTAAAATCTCTCATTGATTTCAGTACTCATGCTACTGTAATAAAAATAGCAGCTAGATGCAAGGCTAAACCAAGAGTGAGAGAAGAGACTATTGATATTAACATTAACTTATCCATCCTGGTGAAACTGATGTGTGCTTATTTAGATCAGGAGCTACAGATTTCAGTTACAGCAGCCTCTCTGCTAAAGGAAGCAACTCTATTACCTACACCTTCCCCCTGCCACCCCCAGTAAGCCACTACCTACTCTTTTTAATACCTTTCTTACTTCTGTTTGGACTGCAGTAGCATGGCTTTCAAATATCCTCTGTGATTTGCTTCGGGGTGGGAATGAAGTGCTGGGGGTGGACCAAGTTCCTCCTATGGGAAAACCAGCCTCTGACCACAGTGATGTGATTGGCACGTTTGAAGCATCAACTCACTGAGTATTTTTATAAACATAAAATGTAAAAGCTAAAAGGAAATCTGCTTGTTTACTAGTAAGTAGGATATGTTTTTGTCAGAGGAGCTAAAAGTAGATATTTTGTTGTTGTTGTTTGGTTTTATTATTATTATTATTGCTAAGGGTATTTTATTTTATGCTATTCCTTCATACTGCATAATCTTGTTTTGTTGGCTTGATCTCCTGTCACACCAGAAAATGTCCCACAGTTTAATCTGCCAGGAATACTTCCTTTAAGACCTGTTGATGCTCATGCTCAGCAACAGTGTTTTGAAGTTTGGTCTATACATTTTTGGTCATGTTGAAAATTGCTGGCTCATCTCATTTCGTGTTGCAATAGCTATTAACATAAATGGTTGGGTTTTTTTTTTTTAATTTATGGTAATCTGCTCCACACAGGGAAAAGTTATCTAGAGTGTACTCGGAGAAAATAAGAGATTGCTTGTGACTTTTAAAATAGCTTTCTACATATATAATGATTTCTATTACAAACATGATTAAAATATGCTAGATTTTGTGTTTAAATTTCATCCTTAATGTCATTTATTTAGCAGTTTTGTTGCCTGGTTTCCTATGTTCATTGATGGCATAGCAGATTTTAATTATTGACAAATGATGTGGTAGTAGCCAACAATCACATAAAGAACAGGCCATGAAATTATCTAAAATAACTTTAAGGAGTAAATTTGATGTCCAGCATGTTCCAACGTCTTTAACAGGAGATGACTTTCTAAATGTCCTCAGTTTCCAAGGAAATCTGCAGAAGGGAATAATATTTGGTCTCTAAGAGAGATCATCTGATTTATTTACTAGTATTTCTTGAATTAAAAGCTGAGAATTGCAAAATGTCCTAACAAATAGAGGCAGCTCCATCGCTCTGTAAGTCTATGTGAGCAGTTCATAAGATGTCACACTTCCAAAACCCCTGACCAAGCCTTGCTTAATTATTTGGCAAAGGTTAATTACCTCCTCAAGAAGGAGGCAATCACTCATGAAGTTGTAAATCCCTGAAGGATGGGAAGCGTCTGAGAAAATCCTGCCCTGACAAACCAGTCTTGCAGTAATTTATGGAAGAACTGTCTCTGATTTCAACTTTGGTTTTCAACTACTTTCAAGCTGTCCCTTCCTCCTTCACTTTTCTGTATGACTTCTGGCAGTGGTTCAACTGAAAAATAAGTTATTGAGAATTGTATATGTTGTTACTGCTTTCCTTAACTTCTAAGTTGGTCTGCAAGTTGCTTTCTGTTGCTCTTTGTGCATACAGCTGGGAGGTAAACATAAGATTACAAAGGATTTAGGGACATTAGGCCTGTCTGTGTTCTCAAGGCATTCTGCTTCTCTGAGAGAAAGACTTTACCCCATTTATTGATGGAGCCCCTAAGGATGAGCAGGACCTGCATGAAAACGGGGTTATGAAGTTCTGCAGTCGAGATCACTTGCTGACACAAGGCACAGGCAAGTGTTTCATTTAGCCTTAATTTAGCTACAGCTTCTGAGGCACATTGGCATGTTGATGCCTGTCTGAATCTCTGGTTTCCAGAGAGCAATAGCTCTTTGTGTGTCCCAGCCCACGGGGACCAAGAGAGCAGGGATGTTCCTTCATGTCAGGAAGCTTTTATGTCTCGCTCTTCAGACTTCATACACAAGAGTTCCTAAAATACCTGTACTTACATTTTTGATGCCATAAAGTTCTATTATTGCCACAGGATTAGCCTTTAAATACTCAACCATGCTAAAAGCAGAACGCCAGAATGCAAATGCCTTTTTTAATTACTGCATAAATGAAATCCTTCCATTTTCAGGAAGGCAGTCTGAATTCCTCACTGCTAGAGGACTTGCTGTAAGGATTTGTTACCTATTTTAATACAGGATTTTACAACTGAAAACTGTTGTTTCCCACCCCCCCCCCATAAGAAGCCAACTCGTTATAGCTCTGATGGTTGTCCCCAGTGTATAAACCCTCCCAGACCTTAGTTAGTACTGGCTCTTGCTGGGATTATGTGCACCCCCTCAAAATGTGACCTACAGATATGCTCAAGTGACAAAGAACAGAGTCATGCCCAAACAGCCAGGCTTCTTAGGTTAAGCTTTTTGGCAGAGCAGTTTGAGGCAGAAGGCTGTTACCTATTTATGGGCTTAATTCGGGCTCTAGTTAAAAGTTTTGCTAATGTGACATCTCTCAAAGTACAGAATTTTGAGCTGTTTCTTCTTGTAATTTTTTTTGCTTTCAAAATTATTTCACCTACAGTCACTTATCTATGAAAGATAAATCATTGATAGTCACTTATTTATGAAAGAAATACTTCCCTATAAAGGAAATATACACATTTTTAGAGATCTGAAATAAACTTTTGTTTGTGCAAGAGAGAAGAAAATGTGGAAAACATTGTGTTACTTAAGAAAATAATTTAATCTTTACTTTGTGCTCTCATAAAAGCTACAGATTGTAAAAGTTATACTAGATTGAGGCAGCACTGCCAGTTTAAATGCTGAAATTCCCTTTAGTTACCAGGCCATCCACACTAGACATCAAAGTTGAGGTTTGTTATCATGCACACAAGGTACTAGTGACAACCTACCAATTGCATTATGTATCCTACTTTACAGAAAATAGATTTATCTCATTTATCAGTGAGACTTCATTTCAGGAAAAGTGATGGCCATTGTTTTTGGTCACTACTTGTGTAGTGGTGCAAAAGCTCCACATTCACACCACCTCGGGAACAGCTGCATTTTAAATTCCCACTCCCTTTGAGCAGTGCATTTTGGCTCAGAGACAGAGCTCTGAATGACCCACATTTAAAAAATAAATAATAATCCCAGATCAGGCACAAAAAGCCTGATTTTAAATCCCTTCTGCTGCCAAAGTAGTACTGATACAGAGTTTTTCACAAATTTCTAGCATGCGGCTCTCCTGATGGGCTCTTGGGACAGCTGCAATCATGGGAGGGGGTTTCTGCTAACATTTTTCATAGCCATGGAGAGCAGAAATGGAGCCAGAAGGTTCTGGAAGTATGAGCTTGTATTTCAGGGGAGAAGGCTGTGACTGGAAACTGGGAATGCTTATAAGGAAATTTAAGGAAGATACAGGATTGGTGTATTGGATGCCTCAAATTTCTCTCCAAAGATCAAGATGACATTTTTTCACTCTTTAGAGGGTTAAAGTGAGAAGTAAGAGGAGCCACCCATGTGTGAAGAGGAGGTCAGCAACGGATGGGGGGTTCAGCAGTCACGCTTGAACACCTATGGGAAGAATTAATATTTAACTACTCCAGAGTTCCCACAGTGTTCCTGCAGTTACAGAAAGTTCCATTGGGATGAGAAAAGCATTTAATCTTTAAAGAGTTTGACATCTTTTAATCTTTAATCCTCATCAAGCCTCATTAGTTATTTGATCAACTAGGAAACTGAGTTTCACCAAAAAAAGCTGGAAAAGAATACATATATATTCAGTAGTGTTCACCAAGCACACTTTACAAAGGAATGCAAACCTTTCGGGAAGTTTGGGTAGGGCAGGTTGTTTGTTTTAAACTGGCCATTGACCCACTTTTTAACAAGGTAAAATTGTGATCAAGTGTTTTTGACCAGTGTCGTGTGGAGGAACTTTGTTCTACTCAGAGAACTTGGCTTTAGCTCATAGGATTCTGGCAAAGTTTTCTTTGCAAGTATTTTAGAGTGTGTGTGGAGGGGGGAAAGGAAGGAGAAATAAATAGACAGTCACTTCTGTCCTAGCTCTTACGTTTCCCTTCCCCATCCCTGAGGACCTCAGCCCCAGAGGGGTGTGATGTGGGCACAAGGCTGATTTAGCAACAAGGCTGATTTAGGCAGTTACGTCGTTTTTCCCAGCTTCTGGCAAGCTGGATCCTGTCCTGTAAGTGCTGGAGTGGGAAGCTGTTACAATTGTGTTTTGTATAAGGAACTCCCTTATACGAGAGTGTTCCAGGAACAGGGTGTTCAAAACTCAATGCCTCTGCATGCTAGTGGCTTCTTCCCAGAAGTCAAGCAAGGTTAATAACTAAACAAGCTGCATTATTCTCTACAGCAGCAATCTCATCTCTAGCAACAGCTGAAACTCTTTTCTTTATCCTAACATTAGTCTCCTGAGGCTGGAGTTCTTGAGTATTTTTTTCTCTTTTCTCTTGTATTCCTCAGCAGATAATTTTCAGATGGATGAGATATTTTATTTCATGAAATAAATAATAATGAAATAAAGTTCTTCCAGGGAATGAAGCAAAATTTAGGCAGAGGTACGTTCTGGGAGTTCTTATGGACAACAGGATAACCATGAACCAGCAATGTGCCCTTGTGGCCA
>BJBW01009676.1:95292-154594 GCA_004320125.1 Scolopax mira | reverse complement strand
AGAGCAGGTTTAGATTAGACATTAGGAACAAGTTCTTTACAATGAGGGTGGTAGAGCACTGGAACAGGTTGCCTAGAGAGGTGGTTGAGGCCCCTTCCCTGGGGACATTCAAGGTGAGTCCAACAAGGCCCTAGGCAACCTGGTCTAGTTGGAGGTGTCCCTGTGACTGCAGGGGAGTCAGACTAGATGACCTTTGAAGGTCCCTTCCAGCCCAGATAATTCTATGATTCTATGAGTGTGGGGCTTTTACTGTGTCCACATGACTGCTTTTGACAAGCATGTTCCAGGATGATCACGTGTGTCATCCCCATAAAAGCTGGTTTGACTATAAATACCCACAGGAGAGTTGGGAGCAACAGGGAATGCTGGAGCACAATCTTGGCCAATTTGCTGAGGACAAAGAGCAAGCTGAGTCAGCCCATAATGTGATAATACGACACAGAGGACAAGTACCCAGGCAGTGTAACAGGCCACCAAACAGCACTGCATCACAAGCCAGATGTGGTAAGCAAGGAATAATGGAAGCTTGGGCTTTCTTCCAGCAAGCACGCAACAAGAAATCTCTTATTTGGACGAGTGACTTCATGCTAGCAGGGAACAAAGCCCAGCTGTGTTACTGAAGGACTGTGGCTCCCAGAGAGGCTCTGAGACAGCACATCCATGCTGTGAGGCAGTTTGAGGAAAGACATGTGCGTGCACCTTCCCCACATCGTGGCTTCTGTGCAAACAACATACCCACACGTGGCTGAAAAGCTGCAATAACTTGACAGGCCAGATGCCTGAGAAGCAAGGGCTGTGGGGTGCCCCCCAGAAAGTAACCCGTGAATGCTTCCCAGCCCCCCCCTCAGGCACTGCTGCCTAACCCTGTCCACCGTTTCTGAACCTAGTTGCTCAAGTTCACAAAATAAATCAAAACACCCTCTTCAAAGCTTTCCCTTAAGTTCTTGCTGTAAACTCATATTAATTTCTCAAACAGCAGCATTTAATCACTGTAGAATAAACCAATTAAATCAAGACAATACACACAAATAATTAAAACCTACAGCTTCAAATTCCGTAATTTTAGATCTAAAAACTATTCTACAGAAAATCGCAGGCAACATGCAGATCCAGGTCTGGTGGGGACTTCCAAAATCTCATGCAACTCAGAAGGAATCCCAGTCCTATCATTTTTCCCCCAGGTTCCAACACCTGTTGACCCATCACACACAGGCTGAGCACACCCTCTGACTTGTGCCTACAGTGTGTGCTGACCAACAACAACCACACAGTAGGTTGTGGGAGGGGGGGAAGCTGGAGAGAGATAGATAGATAGATATGTGTATGTATATGCAGAAGTACATTAGATTAAGGAAGCTGTAGAATGAAGGTGCAGCTTTGGAAGGTCATTCCATACATGAAAACATTGTAAGAAAGTTTTAAACTCCTTTTGCATATTTACCGATGAGTTCAAAAAGTTTTAAGTGAAGCCATTTACTTAAAGTTTTCCACCCTTTTCCTCATCCATGCAAAGAGGTTGGTTTGGCACAGAAAAGCATCCTCTCAAGTACGATGACTTCAGTAAGCTTGAAATTTTTCAGGAAATTAATTAATAAAAAAGTATAAATCCATATGATAAAAAGCACATTTTCTACATTACAGTTGAAATGTATCAAGAGTTCTCCTGCAACCATTTCCACAACACCCAGCAGCACGTGTTTTGCTTTCCTTGTGTCTGCAGCAAATGTAGCGAATCTATTTGCCCCCTCACTAAAGTCACTCTGATTAAATGTATTTTCAGAAGAGGTCACAGAAGTGCTATTTTCCCAGGAGCAACGTCTGTTTCCACAGACTATTCACTTGGCAGACAACCCTGCTACGCCCCCAAACCTGAACAAATGACATGGTGAAGTATTTTGTGGCCCTTCAGAGAGTGGTGAGTGGGGTATTCTGCTGCTGAAACCACACCGTACCTGGAAGCCCCCACATATCAGCACATCTTGGTAAAGATGCAACCACAGTTCCAAGCAGCACCTTTCTTCACACAGTCCTTTCAAGCCATAAGACTTTGCTGAGAGGTATTTTAACCACATTTAATATTTCCATCCACTTACTTTTGTTATAGTGGCGTCACAACCAGCTCTCTGGTACCACAACCTTAAGATAAAATAGCTGAGCCCTGGACTTCTGTTGTGGAAGGTCCTCCCAATCAGTTTCATGATGTTCAAATAGAAAACCAAAAGGTTCCTCAATGTCCAAGATAAACCAGGATGCTTACAGATATGACCATCTGCAGTTTGGGAAAGAACAGAGTAGTAAGCACAAACAAAATTCACTTCAGAAAAGTAAAGCAAGAAGCTAATTTTGTCAAAACAGAGATGGTGCGGGGAGGGCGAGCTGTAGGTGCATGTATTGCTTACCCTTTTCATCGATTTGACAGCCATCAGAATGGTTGCCATGGGCCCAGCAGTCTGATCTTCATAGATGTCTAAACCAGTTTAAATATCTCCTAAGGAAAGAGATTTTGAAATAACACAGGGAGAGGAAAATTAAAAGAGAACGAAAGGAAGTGTTCCTAAATCCTTAAGGCTTCTGATTATTGCAGGATGAAGGAGGAAAAATAGTTTGAACCGCAAAGACAAACTTCTGAGAAGCTCAGACCCAAAGAGCATGCTGGAATGATAGGGGAGGAACACCTCCCTGAGGAAAAGAGATGACTAAACTTCAAGCAGAGAATCCAATTAATTGACTTTGGCGTTCATTCTATTGTTAATTAGGGTATCTCCCAACAGAAAAGCAAAGCCGTGATTTAACAGTGAGGAGCATATGACTCACAGACAGAGGGTTAAGAATGGAGTTTTGAGTGGAGATGCCAATTTAAAAATCTGTGAGCTGCTCTGAAACACAACGTTGATCATCAGTGCCTGCTTGATCAATGTATTGTAACGGTTACTCAATTGCCTAGTTATCTTTGACAAAACTTGCAGTAGCAAAACAAAGAAATGACAAGTTATTACCGACTCAATTTACAATGGACATGACGAGATTAGACATTGTCTTGAGAAAACCAAGAGGAGCCCTTTGGAATGACCTAAAAATAATACAGCAGAAACTCCCCTTATGCAAAACTGAAGGCAGCTCACTGCTTTGAATGCAAATTGCTCATGATATGGGTGCAGAGGCATTACCTCTGTGCTCTAGAAAAGGTAGCCTGAGGAGAGCCCTGTTCAATCACCATGAGCCAAGGCAGCTGGGTAGAATCCCTTGCCTTGCACAGGAGCAGGGGTATGCCAGAGCTGGCCCTGTTAGGACAGAGGGATTTTGTCCACAGGTTCTACTCCAGCAGGAGCAGAGCCAGCTTTTTCTCCTGTGAACCTGAGACTTCTGGCTACAGGAGGATAGTAAAAGCTTTCTAACTGCAGGGGATGGAAAGCCGGGTTGGTTACTGGATCCCTTTTCTTTCCAGTCAGAGAGAGGGATCCTCTCTTGTGCCTGGCCCTCGCTTTCCACCTACAAGAGGTCTCCCCAAGAAGTAAAGGAAGGTTGAGCCACATTCAGAACCTCAGACCATCTCAGGCCATTTCATTAGATGGCATTGGTCCCGAGCGGAGTGCAAGGATTAGAAATGAGACCTTTGTTAAAAGGTCTAAGCCACTAGAAACCAGGACCTAGAGTAAGCTCTGGAGGGCACCAATGTCTATGAAGTATGTAGTGCAGTAAGTGATGACCTGCTCAAAAGTGACTTCCAAGGCATCTACCAAGAGCTGCAGCCAAGTAGTGTTTCAGGGCATTAAACTTTTCTGGGCAACTGTATCTCTGGAGCTGGTGCCAGTCTTGAATTCCTGTGAGAGATACCAGACACCTGAGAAATTCAGGAGGTCTTAAAGCGATACAGATACCAGTTGTGGGGATGGTTCTTTCAAAGTTTGTACTGAGATTACTACCTTTTTCGCTTCTTTTCTTTTCCCTTCCAATTTCCCACTGGCTTTTTCCTGAACAGCATAAGCACTTGCAGTACTCATCTGATGGTTAGCAGTGGTTCCAACACATCTTAAGAGCTTAAAGCCACAGCTTTTACGCAAAGGCCTTGACCACAAAGCAAGCAAGCTTTCAGTTTAAAAGGAACATTTGATAGCTTCAGCACAAACAGTTGGGAGAACAAAGTGCTGTCCCCAGAGTGGGGGCGTTTACCCGGTGTTCAAGATGCAGGTTGAAAGGATCCTCCAACCAAGAGCACATAGCTTGCGTGCCAGGGTAGGGAGGAAGGAAGGAAGGTGCCCTTGCCACCATCGCTAGGCCAGAAAAGTGCTTGGCATCTGCACAGCCCTAGCATGAATGGTTACACAAGAGATCGCTCGAAGGAAAAGTCTGGCTTTTTTCTTCTTGGCACATAATGAAACTGAAGACAAACGGTGTATAAATAAATCAGGGTGCTTCTGTAGTACAGAATGATAACAATCTCAGCAATTCATTGGCTCGTGCCAGGAAATTCTCCTCACACGCTGTTTGCAGGTTATCAGCCTTATCAGATTGGATACAAAAAATAAAATGACAGAAGCAAGGAGGCAAAACCCGTGTCTCCACAACAGAGCTTACAAGGAGAAAACGCCACTTTATTTGGGAAAACCCAGCTATGGCTTGACAAAGGGCTGGGCTAGGAAATAAAGAGTGTATGGCACTCAGTACCCTACATACCTGTACATTGTATACATGTGTCCTCAGCAGCCAGTTACCAGTTGAGCAAAACCACTGCATTACACATCCTGAGAGAGGACCTACTTCAGGTCTACCGCTCAGTGAAGGGTATCAGACGTTCCCAAATAACAGACTAGTCCTTCTGTTCTGCTGCTCATCACTAGAGCACAAAGTATTTCACAAACGGATCAAGTATCATCATTCTTCTTTCACTAAAGAGCAAACGGAGCAGCAACGCCTCCAACTTGCCCCATATCTAGCAAGTCTGATTCCAAGCTTTTTGAGACCTTCTTACAAAGCCTGTCCCCCCACTCTTAAAACTGAGATTAATTTATATATTCACCCAAAAGAAGAGACAAGTGCTACAACTAACACTACTTTGAAGAGAAGACCTTATAAATAGCAATTTTTATTAATTTCATTACATTTTAAGGAGAGTCTGTGAAAGCCCTACTGAAGGTTTACAACCAGGGATGTCGTGGAGTCCCCTTCTTTGGAGATTTTCAAGACCCACCTGGATGCAGTCCTGAGTGACATGCTCTAGCTCTGGGCAATCCTGCTTGGGTGGGGAGTTGGACTAGATGATCTCTACGGTTCCTTCCAACTCTAAAAAATTCAGTGAAATTCAGTGAAACCTAGACTTCCCAGATGTGACAGGAGACATGATGGAAGAGCAAAGTGAGAATGCTCTCAACAGAATCACAGAATCACATGGGGTTGGAAGGGACCTCTGGATATTGTATAGTCCAACCCCCCTGCCAAAGCAGGTCCACTTAGAGCAGGTTGCACAGGAACTTGTCCAGGCCGGTTTTGAATGTCTCCAGAGAAGGAGACTCCACCACCTCCCTGGGCAGCCTATAACAAGCAGATCACACCTGTGCTACTTCACCCACACCCAAGCTATCCCATGGACTGTTGGAAAGTTCAGTCTAATGCTCCTCATACCACCACCATCTGCTTCAGAGGTGAAGTGGCACCACGAACCCTTCTTACAAACGCCTTTGTCCAGGTGCTCTGGGTTGGGCAGCAGTATCATTGCTTCAGGAACCTCTGCTGCCTGAAAAGACTCTGGGGTTGTTTCTCAGCATTTGATCTGGACAGCCAAATAAAAGTTTGTGTGGACAACCAGAAGCCAAAGGAACAGCACTACAAGTACATATTCTCGTCTGCCCAACTTGAACTAACGTACACAGACATGCTCATTCTAGAGCCTCTCCTATATTTCTTATAGGTGAATATATTCCATTCTTATTATAGAATATAGTCTATTCTAGATACCAATGTATTTTGACATCCTGAGAAGTCACAACACAAAAAGTTTAAGACAAACTCCTAAGGCTCCCTCCTCTAGGGAAAGTGACACAAAGGAAAGATTCTACAAATCTTGGCTTCAGGTGTTTTGAAACCCTTTTGAAATATTTTTGTGCCTGCATGTTCTTTATGTAAATACTCAAAATACTAAATTATATAATATTATGAATGATGATCTCTGCCATAATTTTAACAGAATTAGAGCTTCGTATTTCAAACACACCACTATAATAGGTAAATTAATTCCCAGAACTTTCATCTGTTAATCAGTTATGGATTTGGTTTAGCTCAGTTTAAGACAATTAACCTTCTGTGCGTTTCAATAAAGCTAAAGCTACAAAGGCAATCTGTATATAAAACCGGCAAAACCGCACAGTTTCATTTTCAGGGTTTTGGTTTTCTATTAGTTCACTAGCAACGAGAGATAAAGACTCCAAAGCAGCCTAGACTAAATGTATTTTTAGGAGCAATCCTCTAGAAAATATATAATTAACAAATTAGGAAGCCTGAAATAGTTCCACAGAGCAGCCCACGATACTTTTCCAGCCTGTCACACAGCCGTTGTCGTGCCCAGCTATAACTCCGCACCAGCACCATTTTGCCCAGTTTTCCATCCACACAGTTTGCACTAATTTGCTTTAGGAGCAGCTCTCATCAGGCAGAGGAGAAACTCTCTCAGTTTACAGGACAGCACCTACATCTGCTCCTTAGTTTGTGCTTGGGGGCGGCTGTGCTCTAGAAGGCACATGTTCATGGCACAGAAAAGTGTATTCAGCCCACAACTGGGGAGAAAGCCCCCTCAGATTCAAGTAAAAATCGCTAAATTAAGAGCTTGCTGGAATTTCAGAGTGTGATAGAACTTCTGAAGGTGATAATTATCAGTCTCTGGATCTCTTCAGTCAAGTATTTTAGACACAACACAAACAGACTGGAATAAACAAGAGTTTCTGATTATTTTCATGTAACTACTTATCCCTTTGACATGTACAACAACTAAGCATTGTAAAAATATGTATTTACAATATAGACTTAAAATAAACTCATTAAAACTGCAACATTTTGCTCCCAGCCAGATATAAAAAGAAAACAATATGGTAGTTTATACCCCATTTATTTAGACAGAGCCATCTATTACTTAATACACTGGTTTGGGTAGCCATAAATCACATTGTTTTCTTACTATATAAAGCTGCAAGACAGTTTGGCAACCGGCTAAGAAAGACAAATTGGGCAGGGGGGAGAAACATTTGAGCTGCAGTGGGTTAAACAACCATCTAAGCCAGGGAGACCCAAGCCAGTGCTGTTACCCAAGGTGCTGGCACGGGGCGACGCCGTGCCCGACACACTTGCCAGCCAACTCCTCGAGTGCCCGGGGGGCCTGCCAGGGCCCCTCCGGCTGGAATGTCAGGAAAAGGTCCAGGCACCGTCTGGGTGCTGCTTGTTTGGACACCTACCAAAGCGCACATCACCAAAGCTAGTTTTTTTTCTGTGCAGGGATGGCATTTTTTATAAGAATGAAGGCTTCTGGTAAGAAAGTTTATAGTGCAATCTGAATTAATTTGTACCCACAGCGTCATTATTCATTCTCCCCAAACCAGGTTAAATATAATAATGTAGGAATGTGCTATCTCCACAAAGGTATTAGAAAGTAGTGCTTATACAGATGGTGACTACCTAGATTCAATTTTAATAAACGTCTCTCTTCATGCTTTTGCAAAACTACAAGTATGAAAGCAAGAAGTGACAGAACAGCCGAATACTCATGTATCTTCCAAGCGCTATTCACATTCTCAGGGCTCTAAAAGGTTAATATACCTTATCAGACAGGAAACACACCCCACCTTCAATGTGACAGCTGCTCAGAGGGGAACAAGCCCCAATTCTGCTTCCTCTTTGCCGACGTGCCACCACGTTACAGCTCCTGCTGAGAAATCAGAGAGATGCTGTGCTCCAGAGAAGCAAGTTCAGGTCTATTTCTGCTTCCTAGTGTAGCTGTGTACTTAGCAAGGAAATTCACATTATTATATCACACACACAACTATGGATTTTTTTTTGCAGGATAGGAAGAAAAAACAAACAACGAAAAAAAAGTCAAGCACCAGGAGCTCATAAATACATTGTGTTGGCCTTAAGAAACCTAGCTGTTAACAGCAGTAGCTGTTAATGCAAATTTACAAAGTGAACATTTATTCAGCTTGAGAAGCACATACACAATAGTTAGCTTGATAAGGATGGATTTAAAGCATCAGGTTAACATCCTAGTGATACACAATTATTGCAAGCAATACATTTTATAAAAATAAGAAGTGGCAATGCTGCATTGAAATAACAGATTTAAAAATCACTTTTTGAAGTTGACTACTCCAAAATCAGCACGGCAACATGCAAGCAAATTAAGTAAAAGCTACAGATTTATTTTCATTCTTTAAACGATTGTAAGGTTAAAGTCATCAAAAGGTGGGTTTGGTTTTTTTTCCCCGTTTAAAGAGTCTTGATTTCAGACATAGTGAGAAGGGGAAACTTGTTAGAAGAATCTTCAAGAGATCCTTACCTCATTTCTTGCTGTGAAAACATTAAGACTTTAACCTCTGTAAAAGCCCTCATGAGTAACTTTTTTAATTAAAAATGAAAAAAAGAAAAAGCATGAAATTCAGATGTTGAAGTCAACTACATTTAGTAGATGCAATCCATGGTCAAGCTAAATGATTCTTTGTACACCAATATTGTGAAAAGGGAGAGCAATTAGAGTATGATACCATGCTTTGTAAACAAAGTTAACACTTTAAAAGCCAATTGACTTGATTCCTGTCTACTCTAAGATTTTTTAAAAAGCAATTATGAACAAAAATAATCCTTTGGCCACAGTAAAAAGACAAGTTTAGGGAAGCGCAGCAACAGCACACAACAATCAATTGGCTAAAACATACAAATACAGCTGAAGATACAAGTAAAATAGTCCTTTTATTTGCAATGTACGCCATGCACAGACAGAAAGTGAGAAAATTTTTTTAAATGCCAGTGTATTAATGCTCAGCATATTGGTGTACTTCAGGTAACTTCAAAAACAGACCATGAACGCACACATGCTTTGAGGCATCTCGCTGGCACTCCTCCATACGGGCTATGCAGATACTTGCAGACTAAGGTTTTGGCACAGACATGGCGACTTCACAATAACCCTTTAGGAAAACGAGACTCAAAAAAGCATTTTCATCATTTTAAACGTGAATTGTTTAAAAAAAAAAAAAAAATACTGTTATCTTAGAAAGAACCAAAGAAGACTCAGTTAACATTTTTCTATTAAATACTGTGCTTCGAGGTTGCTTTGACAAAAGGAAGAACCCTGCTCTCCCTGCAGAGTCATCTCTCTGGTACCCACCAGCTTTGGTCCTACCCACAGCTCTGCAGCAGAGACAAGCTTTGAAGCATTCTGCAAGTCTTTTGCAGAGTGGGTTTGTATTGCAGAAATTTAGATCCTTTGCTTGTTTCTAAATAGTGCCAAACCTTAAACATGGGCTTAAGGATGTAGGTGACTGTATGGATGACGTCTAGCAAAGGCTTGAATTCATCTTATAAAACACTACATATGCACAGATCTTTCACAGACTCAATGCTTTGATTTAAAGACTATTGACTTGTAAGAAAGAACTATTCAGATACACACAAGATCTAAAGTACATAAACACAAAACATGGCTTTGTAACTTTTTTTAAGGGAAATTTCATTCAGACAAACAAATTATTTGGACCACAAGTGTCTATATGTCCTTACCAGTATTTTCAGAAGGGTTATGCCTTTAAAACCAGCTTTAAAAACCAACCAAGCCGCAGAACCTTATATAGACTGAAAACATAGTATAGTTACTTTTCTCCAATTCCATGGGGACATAAACCCAAATCTTTTTAGAAATTTAATGTCTTGATTTTTGTTAAGTGTAATTCTGCTCCAAAAACAGTGATCTGGTTGTACAGTAGAAGAACCTCCATGTGCTACATGTCAATGCATTAATGACATTGCTCTATTTACACAATGGTTTTCCAATGTTAGAAAATATGCTATATGGAAATCAAAATTATTTTAATTTTCGTATCTTCATAAAATGGAACTGTTGTTGACTTTCTGAAGTATGACATTGTGTGTATTCATATGTAACAACACCACCAAACTTTGCTAAGTATTCAAAGACCTTAATCCCCACCTACCACCACCACCCAGTTCTTTTCAAATTTGGTCAAAGATCTCCATTTTTTGCAAAATAATCCCACCAAGCAAGCCTTTTCAATAGCCTTTTCTGCAGAAATGAGAATCACCTTGAAAGAACACTTCACAAGATTGAGGCTCAAATAGTTATTTGTCATGTAACCAGATTAGATTGGAATCTATGTACCTTATTACATTGACTCTTATTGTTAAAAAAAAAAAATTAAAATCAGTGGTTTGTGCACATCTTTTGAAGACAACAAAATCAGAACATTAAAGCCTACTCCTCAAACAGAACCAAGGAAACAACTACTTGCATTCTCAACATACCAATGTTTTAGTGCCTGTAGAATTGAAAATAAACATATTCATTAAGAAATACACTACAATTTGAGTAGTCAATGCTCTTTACTATAATTTATAAAGTGATTAATTTTAGCATAACCACACTAGCAAGTTATTCTGTATATTTCAGTGAAGCAAAGCTTAAAAAAAAAGTTGTAGAGAAATAGATCATTCCTTTTTTGTGTGTTTTAAGGGAGCAATAAATCCTCTCCATAAAGACTATTTACAAAAATGCAAGAGCAAACTTTCCAAGATCTGGGTTTGGGGGTTTTTATTATTTTTTTTTTTCCCAAAGATTCCACCACATGATAAAAAACTTAAATGAATGTGTATTCCTGACCACATTGATAATGTCACAGCTAGAATCTCATCGGCTGGTTTATGACAAGCAACTGCAACAGGGTAAACAAGAAACAGGTCCCCGCACTGGGACAAAGCTCGGTTGGAGATTGACCATGTGCTACTAATATTGAAAGCAAGATTTGAAGTAAACTCGTCTGGAATTCAGATCCAACTGAGGGACCAGTAAGAACGACACAGTGAAAGTACACTTGGGTGCAATTTCATGCTGGTGACTTTTTTTCCTATTTTCAGGAGATTAAGCAGATTTTAAACCAGGAGTTGCATATCCAATGACACACAAGTCAAAACTGAAGTGACTATTAGCACATTTGTACACACACTTACAGAAATTTAGTATTTACAAATTCTAAACAAAGTTCCATTTTAACAGCTGAAGTCTTTTAACACATGAAAAGATAAACACATGAAAAGATAAACTACCACAAAGAATAACGGGACCACAAATTTTCCACAAGCATATAAACACATGTTTTAAAGTGCTTTCTGGGTGCTTCAGATTAACCCCTTGCAGTATGAGCTTCTATGTAGTGCTGTTTCAGTCAATACAAAATTATTTATATCATTCCCCTTCAGGTGCGTTGTACGTTCAAGAAAAATGACAACACTGTTGATGTAAAAGTTTTAAGCTCTACCAACATAAATGTATACATTACTTAAGGTCAGATGAAGTTGACAAATACTTTGGTTTATCATAGCTTGGGATAAATATTTGATAGAACAGAAATTGCACCTCTCCACTCTTAAGTTTTTCACTAAAAAAAATACCCCAACATAAATTGACAGTATTCTTTGGTAAAAACAGGACATATGGTCAGTTTGTGTGTACATCTAGTTATTAAAATAGTCTAGAAGTGAACAAATGCCACTGCTGTACTGTCAATTTACAGGAATAATCATTCTTACTCAGCAGGGAGTATGAAAACATTAAGCTGAGCAGTTAGCTATATAACAAGCTGAAACACCTTCAGCAACCATTACAGGGGATCAATAATGTTTTTGAGTACTTTTTGCTTAACATTTATCCTTTATGTTACAAAAAGTTTGAAATGCTTTATGTCTGCAGACAAGTCCATTACTTTGCAGTAACTACAAAAACGTTATTCAACGGTGTACACTGTTAGGTTTCTGAAAAGCATGGAACAAAAACCAGGAATATGGTGTGCTGACCAACCACTATTCAGCCGCACAGTATTTGTGCATTATCTATACTAAGTACTAAGAAAAGCCCATTAAAAATTCAGTTAACTGCTACACGTTACGTGAATATATAAAAACAGAGTAGATATACAAGTATAACACTGAACATACTGTACTTTATTAGCACAAAAAGCCAGAACAAGGCACAGCAAGCAGAAAAATACATCAATAGAAGGGTTAGTGTAGCATACAAGAATAACGTTTATTGTACTTGCAGCCAAAATGTTCCCTACCTGGCACAGGTCACTGCCATAGAGAAGTAATAACATACTGTAGCAGCTGGTAAAGAAACTAGGGAGCACTCATAATTGGTACAAAACATTAAACAGGGGTCAGGGCATTCCAACAAAATTTTAGTGCAAAAATGTCTCAGACAGAACTATTTTAAGTTCCATCTCCGATTAAATAAGCAAACAGAACTCAGAATCTTGTTTCCAAGTAATCTGTTGAAATTATAATCAGTGCATATTACTTTAAAACATTTCAAAAAGCGCAAATGGAAATATATTTACAAGTATAACAGTACCTGTGAAACCTGACATTTGTTTCAGATATGTCAGATTTTTTAATCCGATTATAATAATTCAACCACCGGTAATTTTCTCCATAAAAATATCAGACCACTTTAAATAATTAAACACTTTCTCTCCTCACTATTACCTTCCATTGTAAGTTACAAACAGTCAGGCCACCAAATTCTGTTTTAGAAAAAAAACCACAACCTTTTGTTTCATGGCAATAATCTAATCCTGCGTCCTGCCACTGAATCAGTAATTCACACTGGAAGGTACTTAACTGTCCAAGACAGTATTACTTTTTCTAACAATGCCACTTAAATCTCCAAGTGTTTAAAATAGAATTACAGTACTGAGCAGGCATATTCAAGTCTTAATGATTAGGAAACCTTATACACTGAGAAAAGCACGATTCATCTGTTAGCATCAAAACACCATTAACTCTTAATGGACTGCTTCTAATGAACTGCTCTTCATTAAAAGAAAATACTCTTATTCACTAGTATTTGGAAAGTTGTTTTGTGAGCTAAATTAGCACTTTGAGTAGTGGAAAGTTTTCAGGAAGATAATTTTAAAAAAATACTTCAAATATTAGCAAAAGTGCTCCTCTAATAAAGCATTTCTTTATTAGCATTACATGAATGCCCCATGGAAAATGCCTCATAGTTTCTTCATCCAATTACTACAGCTATAAAAGGGAAACAAAATATTCAGAAATTAGCAAAAATATTTTCATTAGGCTTTAATGAAAAACGTGCAGAATTGTGTCTGCTTATTGTTTCCAAGAGGCATCACAACTTAGTTTGATTAACAGCAGGCAGCATCTGACAGGATACTAACACTCAGCTTAAATAGGATATTGCAGAAAAGCTCGACATTGTTGGTGTGCTCGCTGCAGTTAAACTGTAACACACACACACACAAAAAAGCATATTCTAGAAGCTTATTCTGATTTTCATTTACTTTGTTTTTATAGGTTCTCGCTCCAGCCATCGCACCCTGACTTTTTGTTTATAGTGATACTCCTTTAGAAAGTCTTGCAACATTGAGGGTAGAGGAAGGTCGTCAATTCCATCATAGGTAGTGCACCTGCAGATGACTGCCCGGCAGATATACTGCAGACTAAAGGGGAAAGTCCTGTTCAGGGATACAGTAAGTAACGGTTCAAAGAACATGCAAGAGCTTGGGTCTTTGTAGTGTTCCAGAAGCCCCGTGACAGTGGAGGAGTGAAACACACAGGGATCGTGGGCATCGAAACTAAAGTTGTGATTCCACTGCTCAATGCGTGCGTGTAGGGATCGGTTGTAACGGCGGAAGCTCACAGAGAAGAGGTAGTCCTCTTGCGCAGAATCCCTGAGCAAAAAAGTGCCTTCAGGTTTACCCTCCAGAAGTGCTTCTGCTTCATAGCGGTCCATCACACCCCAGTAACATGGGTTACCTGTGATCTGAAGCAAGTCTGGCACAAGGCAATGGATGTAATCGATTTGAGTGTGCACTTTCCAAGCCCCTTGCCTGCTGATATGGCCGTGGCTCTCTCCGGACATCTGACGCTGCTTCTGCCTGCGGGACTGCAGACAAAGCGTTGTCGTGTCCTCTTCAGAGTCACAGTTCCCTGGAGGTGTTATGTTTTTGTCCCCGGTCAGCTCAGTCATACCAGGGGCTAACTTTGGTCCCAGTTTATACAACGGATTAACCTGTGCTGTAGCTTCAAAAGTATGTATTTGGGCATTGGGAGGGGGATCGACCCCTTCTTCAATACTAAGTCTGCGTCTCTCTCTGAGCCTGTCTTCTTCATCTTCTGTGGAAACCAAGGAAGGATCAAACGTGTCAAAAAAAGTTGAATGAGGACTCACAGGTGCTGTGTGCTGTTTAATCAGATGCCATTTCTGAGCCAGATCTGAGCCTGCAGGGAAAGGGCATTTCTCAAGCATTAGTTCAGAGAGATGGATCTTTCTTTTGTTAGAAAACAGAGGTTTGGACTGTTTGCTGCTGTAAGTTCTCATGGGAAAACACAGCCCAACAGTATCTTGTAGGCGCTGTCGCAGAGAACGGCTGCCCACTGTCCTGTTTGACACCGCATCCATGTCATGGACAGAGCTCACCCCGTACCTTCTCTCCCTCCTCTGCAAACCACTTCGTGTCCTACCAAATCTTTTTTCGGTATCCAAGGAGCTCTGGGTTTTGGTAGAGCAGGAATGCTTCTTCTTCCCACCCCAAGGAGCATGCCTAGAGTAAGAGTCCCTTCGAGCAAGTCTAGCTCCCGTGGTGACACACGAGTCATTCTCTTTCTCAATGCTTATTTCAACAATCTGAGGAATTTCTGTGACGCAGTTTTGGTTCCGTCTTGCCGAATTCTTTGAAGGACTTAAACCTAATTGCAAAGCAATGTTTTCTCTCAAAGGGCTGCTGGGTTGTTCTTGAGCCAAATCAGTTATCTGGATAGCTTTCTCTTTAGCAGATGAGCAACTACTGGAGTTCACAACTACATTTTCATTTTGGCTTCCGCCCTCATGACTGAAGAGATTCTGGCACCTGTATTTGAAATTGTTCCACATCTTTCCCACTTTATCCATGGAGTATGTTATCTAAATTGAGGAGAAGAAATATTAAATTAAAAAAATAGTTTTAAAAAATGAAGATATTTCTTCAGTTATCAATTAAGTTCTAGACGTGAGATGACTGTTAATTGAACATACTACATTTGAAAAAGTGCCCTAGTGTTTGTATGGTTATGTGGACATGATATGCATCACACCATTTTGTTATTCAGAAAAAATCACCATGAAGAAAATATTTGGGAAATTACAAACATTTTATTTACTAGCACACCCTCATGTTTTTCTGTAGACACATAGGTAGATCTATATAGCTGTATTTGACGGCTAGGAAATATACAGTCTAAAATTCTTCACGTTAGGAAGAATTTCTAATTCACATGTAAGGTACCACTCCCTGAAAAGCTTTCAATAAGTGGCAGTAAAAAGAAATCCTGAAGAAGAACCGTTCAAGTGACTCCAAATTATGAGAGCACTTAATGAAATCCAACAAGGGCACTGCAAACGTCCAGCTACACCACCTAGACACAAAAGCTCTAGCCAAAGGTCAGATAAATTCCAAGCTATAACTGAAAATATTTTAAAAATTAGCACAAAATTACAAATTGGGGGGGGGAAGCATTAAGCATTCTTAGATGAGGCAATCACCAAAAGACAAGGAACGGCAGTAAGGTATTAGCAGAATTTTAGAATTATAAAGTCTGATATATTAATAAAACCCATACATATGAAACATCTTAAAAAAATCTCTCTGCTGTCTGGTTTTATTACTTTAGATATAAAAGAATGAAAGAGCCCAAGGAGTTTTCCTATCTTTAGTAGGAGCACTTAAAAAGAAAGCAGCTTGGCAGCAGAAACACAATGACAGTGAATCATGACAATACAGTAAAAAGGTAAAAACACCAGCAGTGTGTTTTCTGCAACTTCTTCTTTAGAAACCAAGTCTGATAATTGGAACAAGACTGCTAAAAACACAGGACTGCCCCAGGACAGAGAGAAACAGGCTAATTCTGTACTAAAAAGAGTCAGGCAATGCCAAGCTAAATTAGATCTAATTAAGTTCTGAGAGAAGTGCTAAACTTAAAGGACTAAAACCTGTCATCATATCTAATTTAACTCTTAATGGAAACTGCTCTGGTCTTTGGAAACATTTTGAAGCAGCATTCCTCTGTTGCTGCAATTCTTTTCTGTTCACATCTAGAAAGGGATCTGAAGCAATGATTGAATACACATACACATATCATGAAATAATATGGATGATGACAAGTAAGCAGTACTCTAGCAATCCAGTCTAGAAGTCCCTTAAGACAGAAGCACAGCTGTGAGCCCATGACTTTATAGCAGAATCCATTGAGACTGGGGAAGAGTTAGAGGTACAACTTAGATGAAAATCATGAAAGGTTAATGAACGTGAAACACCTAACTCTTATAGCAGAAGAAAGGAAAAGGAACAAAAGGTTTTCTTCCCCACATCCTCCGCAGATACTTCAGCCAACCCAATAAGCTAGGCATCTACATCCAATTGCATAAAATAAAACCTTAGGAATTTAGCATGGATGCAGGGAAGTCAGAAGCAAGTGGGGAAATCAGGCCTTAACAGTCTCTGGAGATTACTGGTAGAAGTTACCTAGAACACAGTATAAATGACAATCCAAGCAACACACAAGTAGTCTTTAAGGAGGGAGATGCTTGCAGAGAAATGTCATACGCAGAAGGTGCTATAGAGTTCTGTACATACACAAAAGTGAAAACATATAAGCAGATGTGCAAATGTCTTCCTGATTAAAAAAATATTCGTAAATTTTTTCTGGAGTTGGCTGGACCAAACTGGGGAACTGAGGGAGTTCTAAGAGCAGCAGAAGTAATAGATCACATACAGATTTGTAGGATTATTGCCACCACAATAATCATAGCTGTTTGTGGCATCTCAGAATATCTACACTGACCAGGAGGCAGCATGGGTTTGCTGGCTGACAGTCTGTCAATATTCATATTCATATATATATTCATATATATACAGTGTATATATATTCATATATATATATTCATATATATATAGTGTATATATAAGGTTGACTTCAACCCACTTTTCTCTCAAGTTGTACATTTCTTTCTCTTCCCAGCCACAGAGCTGTTTACAATCTTTGGGAAGGGAAAAGGAAGACAGAGAATACAACCTCCAATCCCTTGGGAAATCAAGCTAGAAACAGTACACATCTTTGTGACAATGAACTGGAATTACTTTTCTAACCAAAGAGGTGTACACTATTTGGTGGTGTCTTTTATTCTAAAATTGCTCATTATTGTTTTTCCCTTGCACTATGAAGTCTAGAATGTTTTTAGACTGTTAGATGGGTGGAAAGTTCTCTACAGTTGCCCAGAAAGCTTCAAGAACAAAGATAAAAACAAATAAACCCCCACACACACTCACAAAAGCACAACCATACTGGCTTGACACACTGTATTTTTCAAAAGCTAAATTTAAAAGGTTAACTACTTTTTGTCATACTCAAGAGAATATAGACGTTCTTCTTACCCAGAAAAGCATGTGAGTCACTGTATCTTGTCTTGAGAATATACCTCAACATGAACTTGGTAGATTGCTTCTCTGAGCTGCAGACATGGTTACTACAAAGAGAAAAAACGGTATTTTTGTTAGTTGTTAGAGGATCTTTTAATTTAGATATTTACAATTAGCTACTGGTATCAAAGGGATATTTTAGTAATTATGTCTTAAGTGTGCAACAGGAACTGCTTGCTTATTATATATTTTTAATGCATATTAACATAGACAAAAAGCTTCACAGAACTTCCTTTTTCCACTAACAATGTTTGTCAAATAGAGTCCAAGGGAGAACCCTCAATTAAAGCCTTTTAGAACCAACAGCATCTGGATCACTGAAGTGCCAGGCACAATGAGCATACTCAGGCCTGTAAAAATGGCTTCTGCACATTTTGGTCACAAGTCCAAAGCAGTGGTTCCCAAGTTGCAGTTGGCAGTGCTGTCAGATCACCTCATACCGCCTTTCCTCCTTGTTTCCAGCTGCTACATCACATCAAAAGCCAGCTAAAAATACACTTTTCTAATATTACTTTTCCAGGTAAGCAACTGCTGTACTTGCCACAAGGATGTTATATGATTGTGAAGCCAGAGGAATATGAACCATGATTCTAAAAATGGGAAAGCAAATGGAATACAAGACAAGTTCTTCATTAAAAGAGTAGGTCAACACTTCCCTAAAATAATCATCATTGTTTTTCAGAAATTCAAGAGGAGCTGAGGGATTTAGTACGTTCCCATCCCTGTCAGAAATCTAACAATAACAGGACAAAGGAGAGTAATTTGTTTCTCCACACTAGAACCAACCCCAGGACAGAAGTAAGAGTTAACAGAAAACAGTGGGAACTTATGTTAAATCTTTACATGCCAAACAGGGAGGAAAATAATCAAATATTATGCATATTTACTGGAACAAAAAACCATGGCATTGAATAGTCATCAGTAGAATATTAGAAGTTAACATTCCTAGGCAGAAAATCCAGAGTAATGTCAGAAAAGTACTAAACATGATTAGTTTCCAATGACCTCTATAAGAAGTAAAATTGCTGAAATGCTTTCAAAGTTAGGCCATGCTACTACTATTGAAAGATTCCATAAAAGAAACCTTTCCAGGCAGCAGGGTTACAAGTACAAAATGAAGATTAACACAAACATACTTTTGCAACTTTAACATTTACCCCTTTTTTTCCCCCCCCATTAAGTTCCTAGCAAGTTTACAAACACAAAACAGCAAAACATATTATACTTGCTTCAGAGCAAGGCCTCAACAGAGCAAACAAAAGGTAAAGTTGCTAGAATAAGGGCTATACAATTTTAAATAAAGCCTTACTTAAAGCATTAGGTAATTCTGAAGACATACTTGCATTCCAAATAAAACTAGTGGGCACAGGTGGCACAGGGGCTGCATGCTAACCATTTTAACTCAGTAAAAATACTAGGAGGTCCCTTCCAACTCTGACAGTTCCGTAATTCTGTGACATGGAAGTTTATCTCGAAATTTCATGCTTAATGGTATTTAACTTTATACATCTCTATTATTCCTCAATTCAGCTCAGCAAGAGGAGCAGTCAATGTACCACCTATCACCTCACCATTGCTAGCCCGCTAGCTCCAGGAGGGAGTGGTTGCTTTGGGAACCATCTTTCCTTAATGGAAAACACTTTCTTGAATTTGGGTGACTGTCTCAGTTAAATTCTATTGACCTTGTGTTAGAATAAAACTTGAGTCATTGCTAAAGTATTTAATATTCAATCTAGTAATTTTACATTAGTTTAAATCAACGTGCAGCAGATGTGTGGCTTCACAGATTTCTTGTGGTATCAATAAAGTTGACAAAATACAAGTTACTTCTGAACTGGCCCTAAAGCCATCCTGGAGCCAAAGGAGCACTGCCAGTGGTTACATTAGCCTAAACGGAAAATAAATTTAATTCCATCAAATAGAGCTAGAAAAAACATTGGTGTGATGATTTAAATAAAGGCAACAATTACAACCTGTTTGTAATCCTGAAATACCACATATTAATAGATCACTGTGAAAACTCAGATGACTCTTTCCAGAAGCGTCACGAGATCTAGCCAGAGCTTCCCACCTGTGACTTCCAAGGAGGAACATTCAAAGCCAAGGTTGCGCTGTCTTGAAGATTATACACTTGTTTCACTCTCACAGTGCTACTCAACTTAAAAATGAGGTGATAATATGAACTCCTTAGAATGTACCATCTTCACAAAAAGCTGAAACACTGCATAATGTATGACACCATACAAAACAGGTAGAGCATGCTTATTTCAAAAACAAGAACCTACAAGATTCTTTGTTTTGGCATTTTCATATGATGATAGCTTCAAAACATTGAAAGATAAACAGGGATAAAACATTGAAGGAAAACAAAACCCAGACAATTCTTACAAGTCAAAAAACCCAATAACCTGAAAGGGGAGGGAAGAGGAGGGGAGGAAGAGGGAGTCTCTCTGCTCCTTGCACTGTTCAGTGCAATGCTAGCAGGAGGATGCACAGGCAGGCAGGGTAACACATTCAGGGACACTGGGACACACCACCTTGATCCATGGAGACAGAAGTAAAAGAAACTGAGACACACTACACTTCTAATCGGATTGTTCCTTACTTTAAAATGATTCATTTAGTTGGGAGAGATGCCATTATTAAAGACATTTGCTTCCACTAAGGTATGCTTGCTGAAGAGGTTAATGCCCTATTTGCACATTGCCAAATTCCTGCTATAGGCTACTGCTCCTAGGGATGCACTAACAAAGCTGCCCAGATAAGCACTCCTCAACCTTATTCAGTCAAGATGAATAAGGCTGGCAAACACCTTCCATTTAAAGTAACCCACTTGTGGAAGGAAGAAAGGGAAATACTAAGGATTATAAAGCAATTTCCTCCCTTCCACTACACATTCCAGAAATAAATTACTACTGTAATACTAAAGACAACATTTCTTTAAAAAAGAAAACCACAAGGAATATGAAGGAATATGTTATGCAGAACCACGCATTTTTCTACACACACACACAAAAACATGCTCACTGTGGACAGCTTGAAGAACTGATTTGGAGGGCTTGAAGGAAGAGGTGGCTGTTATTATTTTTTTTAACTAGTTAAGGGGCCAAGTGTCTCAAGTGTTCATGAAAGCCTTGTCAGGGCAAAGTACTACTGTTGTCTTGTTTTCTATCAGGCTCTGTTAATTTGGAAGTGCAGTTGCAAAGGAAGAAGAATCTGAGGGTCTGAACCTCTAAATCAAAACTCAAACCTGCCAAGAAGAGGTAAAGGATACTGAGCTGTAATTCCAACACCACACAAAATTGCTGCAAGTCAGCACTGCAACCAGAAGCAACAGCATCAGCCAGCCTCCTCCTGGACACCTCTGCTGGTACAGGAGGTGGTGTGCACACCGTGTAGCTGCTCAGTCAACCTGCTCAAGGAACTGAACCAGACTAAAATGAGTTCTCAGTAAAAGCTTCAATCATTTACTCCACCTGTTTTATGACTTCTTTATAAACATTCATGTTAACACAAGGGAGGGGCGGGTGAGGAAGCAGCAGCCAGGGCAAACCTGCTTCCTTCCATGGCACCACTGGTTTGTTCTACTCATGGTATGGAGGCTAAAGCCTGCTACTTTGAAGAGAAATCTCAACTATTCAGCTGTGGGGCTGTGAATAGAGAGATCAGGACTCTATTTAAGCCGCTGCTTTCAACATTCATGGTAAAAGTTCAGCCACTGAAAACATTTACTTCAAAAGTAAAATGCTGAGTTGGCTTGACACATCCTGCTAAAACACAAGGAAAACTACAAGTTTCAAGAACTTCAGCTGGCAGACTGTCAAGTCAAAGAAAAATAATGATATTTTACCATTGTTCCAACCTGAAAGAAAGAAGTAATCTCCTCCCCCTCCTTGGTGAGATTCACAAGGAGCAAAAAGCAGACTTAGCTTGGATAGCTGATGTTCTGCCAGTTTCTTCCTAAGCAGCTACACGTTGGTAACTTCAGTTCAAAAATATTGTTCCAAGATACTTTGAACAGCAGGGTACAGGCCTCTTACTAGGCTTTGGGTTTCAAAAAGGACAATTTTTCAAGTCAGGACAATTCATGTGTTATATTAGCAAATCCTAAATAGCTACCATCCATTCAGAAAATCTAAAGTCCCTGAAACAGAAAAACCATCAATGGAATAATGGAACATGAACAACACCGAACCAAAAATAGACAGTTGTTTCTGAAGTACTCCTTTCCCTGTACTTACAGGAGTCTAGTGGATAATACAACCATCATGAACAAAGCTATCATTTCTAATTATATTAGGATCACAGAACTACACATAGCAAGCATAACTTACAGATATTAATACAGAAGTAACACTATATGATCTACTGAGAACTCCATGTACTGGTAGGTTTCTATGGTAGAAGCTCTGCAAATTCAAGACAACGATGATATTAATTGCAAGTAAAGACACCCTCAAATCATTTAGGCAGTATCCTGATGGGCACTCACAACCTATAAATCCACACAATCCAAGCAAATTTGAACAGAAGGGGTTTCCTTTAAATTGCCGCCACACCCTAAGCATAAAACTCATAACTTCACCTTATCATTTGAAAAAGTAAAAGAAAAAAGTATTAAGTTAGCAAAGTAAAGTACCTGCTACAGAAGAGAATTCTAGGTGACTTGCTGAAATAATATTTTCTGTACTGCTATGTTTAGGTCTCCTCAAAAAGGAGGAAGTGCCAATTTACTCTTCTTTGAATTCATGCGGGCAGAATAAATGGTTCCAGTCAGTGTTCAAGTACAGCACAGAGGCAGCCCTCTTGATGACCTCTGTAAAAGCCATAAGTACTGAAAAAACTTATGGAGCTCTTCCCTAGCAGGGCAGGATTTGTTTCTACTTTCGTGAACACAAACGAAGCATATGTTTCTCTTATCAAGTTCTAAAATATAAATAGGTATCAAATTGATATAAAGGCTGATATAACGGTTATTTGTATGTAATTCCTGGAAGTTCTGAGTTAAGGAAACTCATACCTTAATAGCCATGCCTTCACTAGAAGCAAAGGAAATTGGAAGCAAAGTTGAAAAGATGGGTCAATCATACCCCACATCCTTGACCAGCTCAGTATAAACATCCAATATAAGATATTTTGTAAACAGAGCACTGAATTCAACTGCAAAATTATTATTTTGCAAACAACTAATTCTTCTGTTCTGGGATCAATTTATACTGTTTTAACAGTCTTATTTCTTCTCACTTGATACCCTACATTTTTCAAAATGTCAGCAGCCTGCCTAATGCCTCTCCCTCCCTTATCCCCCAACCAGCTTACAAGATCTCCTTTAGACACAGAACTCTTCTCATGCACCCAGCTACTCTCCATGTTTCTATTCTAGCTGACCAAGAAAAAGTTCATATTTTCCAATACAAAACTAACTGCCACCTCTTAAAATTGATAAAAGAAACTTCACTAGAGAGAGGCAAGTAGAACTATCTACAATGCTGACTACATAAGAAAAAAAGCAGTATTTTCCTCATTATTCACTCAATTTGCAAGACAATAAAAAAACCCCTACACCTTTCTTTTAAATTTGAGTGAAATGCACCCAAAAGTTCAAAAGGTTATAGAATGACAACTGAGGAGCGACAGCTTAAACTGTGATTTCTTTGGAACTGCAATTAGAGAAGTCAGTGTTAAACTGAAGATTAAATATTGCTACATGCACTTTATTAATAATCTCTTGTACTGTGAGTTGCTCAGTTTATAAATTTGCCATTTCTATGGAAATAAAAAACCTACTGAGGTTTTTGTGGATAGCATCTGTATTTTCTGTCCATTTCTAACATTACTGGAGCAAAACACTTGATAGGAGCAAGGTCGTGCACACACGTAAAAGACAAGAAAACTCAGGAAAATTCCACAACTGAAAATGAGCTCCTCTTTGCAGCAACATAAATGACTTGAAATGTTTGAAAATATCAAACATTTAATTGTAATCTATAGTACTACTATACTAATGGATGACCTGCGACTTGGTGAAACTTTCTTGTGCCACTGCAATACTGAAGAATGATTAGACTTCAAGCTAATGGAGAGAAAACTGTTGGACCAGCCTGGTGCCATACACAGCTACAGCTACGCTCTACATCAAATAGAAGATGGCCTGGGATGGACAGTTCTGATAGCATCTACAAATTTATAAAGTTATCTTCATGACTTAACTCCCAACTTAGATTCCTTCATGGGAGAAGTTTGACAAGTAAACCCTACCACTGTAGCACCTTTCTGTATAATACACGTTTTCATAAACTGGAAGCATATTTGAATAACTGCAGAACGAGACCAGAGGATTTAACCTGCAATGTATTTGGCAAGCAAAGAGTTAAAACCCTGCCTAAGACTACCCCACAGCTGCTGTCAGCAGTCAGGCTTGTCAAGGGAAGCTCTGGGCTGTCCTGACAAGACTAATTGGCAGCAAGCACCTGGTTCCCCAGGCTGAGCCCGGGTAGGTAAAAGAATACAAACCCTGCAAAGAAGGAGGAGAAGAAGCTGGAAGGCTGCCAGCAAGTCTAGCCTGTTTCATGTTTTCACTTTGATCCACAGGCAACTTTGTCCTAGACTATACCCTGTTAGAGCTATCAGAAACATTTTTCTGCAAATTTCCAGCTGAAAGGAACCCATGATTTATGGTTCTGTACCTGTGAGCTCTGCCACTGAGGGCCCACCAAGCCTTGCTGTTCCCAGTCTCACCGCGGCACAACCAACTGCAACGGCAACACTATTATTAAATTGCAGTGGAACTGAAATTTTGGTTTTTGAATGCCACCAAAAATTAGCTTAAGGGTGTTATTATAACTTTAAAATTATGGGCTAATACACCAGATAATCAAAATTAAGAATGTCCTGGATAGTCTGTATATTGGACATATAAAGCATGAGCAATGACAGCTTATGATACATAGCAAATTACAGTAAGGGAGGGGGAGAGGAGTAAACAAAACAACAACAAACCAAGCATTCTGGAAACTAGCTAAAAGTGGGCTACAGAGGAACTTAAAGTGGGACTTCCAGAAGTGTGAAAAGACACTTAAAACATATTTTGACCTCAACTAGGAATCATGATTTCAACGAATTTGAAGCTTTCTGAAATTCTACCCCTTGGTTTTTTACAATACTAAAACTCAAGTAAAAAAAGAAAAAATTAAAGCATTAGCCTTGTAGGTTCAGCCCCTGAGGTAGGGAGATTTTTCTTAGGAGTAAAGGAAAAAAAATATCTGTTTCTTTGCTTAGGAGAGTTTTATATTATGGAATCAATTAGTGTATAATTATATATACACAAAAATAAAAAAATATAAAAATGACATCAATATACTTCAGACTTTTATTTTTTATGTAAGACAGTATACATTCAAAAGTCAGAACAAAATTTTTTGAAAACAAAGCGCTCAGCAGGGACTTTATCTATGCCTCTGCCAAGCTTCATGTTTTAGGCATTTTACTTTCAGCTTGCTAGTCAAGAATTCCAACAACGTACAGTAGCGTGAATGTTTCTGTAACTTCAATAACTGGAGATTTATAAGTGTTAAAAGGCAAAGTCAGTACTTGTACAGAGTCTTCTGTTTGAAAGATGTTTCAATCAATAAGTGTTAATGCATAATTATGGTGTTTTTACAAACAGGAGATTGTAAGGGAACCGCCTGACGGTCAAACCCCTGGTATGACTCGAGCAAACTCGGGCTACGAGTGCCACGGAGTGTGTTCCTCTGCTTTTAACTGAACACACTGTGTAAACTATTGCACCATTCCTTTAACTGGTAGCCATGTTACTAAAGTATCCATTAGCAATCTTTAAAAAAAAAAAACACTCAGGGTAATGAGATTGTAAATTACTAAATTTAGAGTTACTCTTCTAACAACAAAAATGTTTCTTCGAGTGAGAGCACAGTAAAGGATCCAGCTCTTCGCCAAACCTGCTCTCCTTTTGTGTTCTGCATCTTTACACAAAGAAGACTCCTGTAAATGCATAGGCTCTCTTGGTCTCTACTCATGAGCAAGGAGGCTCAAGTGTTTTTAAATTAAAGGAAAAACAAAGTAACAATTTTCTGGAGTCACACAAAACAGGAATTCCCACGATTCAAAACAAAGTATCAGAATGTACCATAAAAGCTTCAAGCAAAGAAATCTAACTCTTCACATTGGCAATAATGTAATACTATGACTATATGCGCAGGATATGCATTAGTGAGACTGATTGATCATCACTGATAAGAAAATCAGGTCTGTCTTTCCTCTTAAGAGCATCTATTGCCTCAGTCCATTACAACTGAGGTGTTAACCAGATTACTATGTTACTATCTTAACTTTGGGGAGCTGAATCCTATTCCACAGTAAGAAGCAAAGGAAGTGATGCTTTTTGACAAGATGTAGCTACAACTTTCTTCTTGGCCTTACATAATGCAGTCAGTTACATCAAAATTATTTGAATTAAAAGCTTATCCTTGCAAAAAAACACCTCTGTATGTTAAGTAAGTGAGCCCCCACAGGATGAGAATTGTTTAAGAAAAAATGTATGTGTTTGGCTAGCTCCAAATAGAGCTGAAAATAGAATATGTAAATGCTTTGCCTTTTCATTTAATTTATCTAATCCTAAAGCTGACTCCAGTTTTCACTAAAGATTGGTGCACCAACCGAGTGATAAACCAATAAACTACTGGTTACCTAATGTGCATTCCTATTAATCAATAAGAAAACAGCTTACCTGAAAAAGGCAACTCATTAACCTGTGATGCCATGCTAATACCCATATATAACAGCTCATTCATATTAGAACACTGCCAAGTATTTATGGACTCCTGTCCGATATAGGTAAATATGTTATAGGCTGCAGGAACTGCAGAGAAAAAAGAATCTTTACAACAGCACTACCAGCTGCGTGTTAAAACTAATCATGCTCTTATGCCCTCAGTCAGGTCTATGAGAGCAGAGATTCAGTTGTATGGATGGTTTAAGAGACTGCATTTCACACAGAAAGACTTTGCAGCATCACATAAAACTGAGCAAACCTAAATCACACAATGATTAGCGGGTGACAAACTTGTTCAAGAACAGGTATTTAAAAAACAACAAAACCCAAACCAACCAAAAGAATCCACAGAACCCCCCCAACCCGCCATACAAAATTGAACCCCAAAATACCAGGGTGACAAACTAAGTCACTATTAGTTTGTCACATCAGCTTGAGATGATAATTTACCATTCCCCTCATGAAAGGAACAGAAGAATATAGTTCTTCCTCGGTTGTTTCTCATTAACAGAACTTAGCATGATGGTCCATGATAACTAACCTACCATTGCTCTGCTGCTATTAAAAGGGATATTCCCTCTTACCTCCCACCACTTTCCATCAGGTCAAACATTCATCTGATCTCTATTTTCACTATAAGCTAATAAATAGAAGCACCAGACAGTCAAGCAGCCCTTCAGCTAGGAAAAAGAAGCCAGAAGAGACAGGTGACATCACAGGGGTCAGAGAAGCTCCAGGGTCTTATGCCAACAGAGAGAGGAAGAACTATCTCTATCAGCAGTAATGAGCTGTTAACACTGGTTTAGCCATTTCTGTGAAACCCCACACTTTAATGTAAAACCAGATTCTCCTCATACCACGGAACACATTTTGTTAACACAGGCTGCCCAGGGAGGTTGTGGAGTCCCCTTCTCTGGAGATTTTCAAGACCTGCCTGGATGCAGTCCTGAGTAATGTGCTATAGGCAATCGTGCTTTGGCAGAAAGTTGGACTATATTATCTCTAGAAGGTCCCTTCCAACTCCAACAATTCTATGAAAGTCATGATTGTGCAGCAAAAAAGATAAAATGTAGCCTTGAGACTAGAAAAATACTGTAAATTTCAGAAGATCCAGGAGCCATAACACTCTTATCAGGAAAAACTATTAGCATAAAAATACAAGAACTGTTCCTCTTTGTTTTTTCAAAGATGATTCAACTGCTACTTAAAATACCAGACAATCTACATAAACATCTTCAGGAAGACAGGGACAACTTGATTAATCAATGGAATCAGGAAGCTATGATACTTAAGTATTCTCCCTGATGAAAAAGAATTTGATTCTTGATATAGAAATATTAAGTTTCCCCCATTAAGAGACATGTGGCAATTTCCACATCTAGCTACTGTCACATAGCAGCCAGGACTTCCTGATGAAAAACATACACAGTGATCACAAGAATGAGAATTCCAAATTCTTATTCATAGAGGAAAACTAAGAAATTTTCTTGAGGTACCCATGACTAGCCAAAGCCTGACCACACCCCAAGCCCTTAGATACAGATGAAAGGTCTGTATAACTAAAACCAGTCGTGCAACTTCAGACAGATCTCAAACCCTTCTGCTATAGATTGTATAGTCTAACAGTCAGGTGAGGGGAAGGAGCGAAACATCAGAGAATACTGTCTAGTGTTTAAGTGTACATAAGACTGCAAATTTCTGATAACACTGGCATATAGACATATAGGACTAATCTGTGGGTAAGCTAAAACCCATCACAATTTGAAGGAAAATTAATATTTTCCTTCAAAAGCATTCTGATAACCAACCAGACTGGAACATCTTTCAGCAAAATCTGTCTCTCCTCTCATATACTGAACAGACATGGAAAAAAAACCTCCTGCTCTACCAGGTACTAACTTACTGTGAAGTTCATGCTGCTGCAGTGGGCTCTGATCCTGGTTCAGAGGAAGAACAGCAATAAATCTCAGTGAAGGTTATCTTACACAACTTCAAGTGGCTGCATAAATGACATGGATTTTGCTACAGGGAAAACACATTTTAAAAAGGGTACTTAAAGCTGTATGTGTCAACAGGCAAGGCCATCTTTCTTAGAGCTTGAACTAGCCATCTCAAAAGCAGCACAGAAATTCAGCCTACTTGGTGGGCTTAAAGTCTTCCCAATAAGAGGGACATGCCTTTGAAAACATTTTTTCTCCTTTTTTTTTTCTTTCTATTTTTAAAAATTATTTATTACCATTGCCTAATGCTTTCCATTATCAGTCCATGTTCAGTGGCTTTCTGATTTGGTCTGAATTTCATAGGCCTGGCAGTTACCTAAAATAGCTCCTTGAAGTTGTAGGAAAAACATCCAAAAAGTTGCATTTCAGCTGTCTTAAAAAAGTGATAGACACCACCATCTCCTCTTATTAACTCAGGAAGTGTGTGGAAGTACAGCCAAACTTTGTCCAGTTTGGAACTCCTGAAGGAAAAACACCACACCTTTAGTTTTTTTGTCCCAGTAGTCTTCCCAGATTTTATTTATTATTTATTTAAAGTCTCTAAAGAATCAGATTGAGCATTTTTGATTCACAGTCACAGCTACCAGTACTGACCAAATGCATATACCCTTCCTACAACCCAGTTGCATGTTAGTATGCCAAGTGGCATCCTTGTTATGCTCAAAACTAACATATTTGTTCGCATACAGAAGTCGTCAAGCTTTAGCCCAGGATGGATACCTCATCTTCTCTAAAATAAGTTTTAACAGAATCAAGAGCACAGGTGTTGGTAGGATTCTAGAGGTACTAGGCAGCTGACGGGACAGGAAAGGAGGAAGAACGAGTGCATGATTCTGGAACTGATGTGTGCCAGGGCTGTTTCACAGAGATCTCCCACCTGGCCTTGTGCCCTGAGACCACTCCTCAATCCCTTAATTAACATGGAACAATTCTGGTTCTCGGGCTCTGCGCAGCTCACTGCAGTCCAGAGATGCACTTGAAAGAAAAATCCTTCTGAGCACACAGAGTGCAGACAGTCTCCAGGGAATTCCACAAAGAAACGTTGCCATGTCCAGATCACAAATTTTCAGAAGATAATTGGCTCAATTTTGGCAGATTTTCATACAAAATTTAAACATTAGAGCTCATCCAGAGGTCATCCACTGATAAATTTCAAGTAGATGTTCCAGTTCAGAGATGCACTACAATATTTCAAAGAAGAGACTGCCATAAAAAAACGTCACTGACAATTATTCTAGTTTTGTTTCTTAAAACAGATGGAAGAATTTTGGCTGAAAGCTTTAAAGAAGACAAGGCATAAAGTATTTCAGCCCAAGACTAGAGTTGAGCAAAGTTATAAACAACTGAATACAGCATCCCTTAAAATTTTTCTAATGCCTCCTATTATCTGTGGAGGTAAGAGATGAAGGAAGAACAGGAACAATGGGAACAGTGGGAACAATGACTCATGTGTGAACTCGCATTCTCACCTATGCAGCAACACACTGCGCTACAGAGGTTTACAGCTGTGCAACAAAATAGGAGACTTTGTCTGTCAATGCCACAGAATCACAACTATCCATTAAGAGTTTGCAAAATGATGGGTGAACAACTAGACACTCTCCAAGTTATTTGCAGACAATGTCAGGTTCAGTGAAATGAGAGAGTAGGGTGATCCAGCAAACACAAATAAAACATAAAACTATCTTCCTCTCTAAAAATTCCAACTATTTCTTTACTCATTGATATCAGGTAACATTAACAGTCTATGTCATCTTGTTTTCTCCAGAAAAACATTGTGCAAAAGGCAAATGAGAGTGACCTTTGCAAGCCTCAGAGATACTATGCTGAATTAGAAGACTTAACAGCCTTGATCTTGTATAATGGTATACTCCATCCTAAGAGTTCTGAGTGGAGGCAGCAAACAAGAAAGCGAAGCAACGTGGACATACGGAGAAGAAAATATTTTCTGAAATTACTACAGAAAATGGAGGACTTAGACCCAAAGTACACAGGAGCTAAACTCCACAAGGACCAGATAAGACCTCTCCCAGTCTGAAGAGGGGAAAAGCCCACCTCAACAGTAAGAGAACACAATGACCACAAGATGTTTTTCTTCACTTCTGACTCTCTTCCAAGCAGTGTCATACGTCCTATTTAACCTCAAATAATACACAAATAAATACAGAAACAGTCATGGTCACTAACTCATTACTTACAGTTACCATTGCTCAACTTCCACTATGGGCAATTTAAAGCATCATGAGAAGACCACTACACACAGTCAGTCTACAATCAGAACACTTTGAATATAGCTACACCTGGTCCTAAGTTGCACCTTTGTCCAAATACTGGTTCTTTGTTGCTGAGGTTTTTGTTTGGTTTGGTGATGTTTCCCCAACAGATTTCCATGGTCATGTATCCCTTCTACCTGATGGCAGGAGAGAAAGATGCAAAAGCATCAATAACTAACAGCATCACTTGATGGCACTACATTTGGCTCATGGATCCCACACAAGTTTGGTCTCACCACTACCAGTGGTTGAGCTATTACTGACATGCTGCAAGTTTCAGCCCTGCATGCTCCACACACATAGAACTTGATTTCACCTCCTTCTCCTCTCTATAAAAACCACTCCTTTTCTCACCAAGAACCCTAAAGTCTATCTTCTTTCTGTACACTCCCATACAATAACCAAAATAGATAGTTCAGTCCTATCTACTTAATTCCTGCATGTATAGGATAGGTGTGCTTGCAAAGCCTTTTGAGTAGCAGTTTTCTACATACATTTGAGGCCCAGGCTTAGCTCCTGCATAAAGGCATTTAACTTTCTATGCTGCCTTGGATGTTGAAGTACAATCACTTCCATTTAGAGCTAAACACATGGTTCAAACTCCAAAATCAGTAAAAAATTATAAAATACACATGCAAAGCTAAATGAGTAGGAAAGAAGGATCAGACACACCAGATTCATCTATGCTTATGGGATTTGCAAATGATGCTTTTTTGGTAGGCCTACCTAGGAAGATTTTGTAACAGAGAGGCAACTGTAACATTGACATTCTTTTCCAGAATTGGCTTTCATCACTGTCCCAAACTTAAGACCAGATTTTTTGCCAACGCAGCTGTATCTGTAACACCACCACCATTGACTCAGGCTATACACAAACCATGAAGGTTTCTGACAGCACAGCAATGACAGCTAAGATCAAGACTACTTTTCCACATTAATAATACCCCACTACATTTGCAAAGTGTTTCTCTCTAGATCACTCCTCATACCAGTACTACGGTGTTGTAAACAAAAGCAAAGGGCATAGGAAAACTTAAAGTGATTAATGAAACTGCAGAACTAAAATACCCTTCGGAAGAGAGGCATCAGCCGAATACTGTCACACACTATTCAACAACTGAAGTACACCCTCCTGCTGCCACAGAGCACCACTGCTGCCTCCTCAGCCCCTCACAAGACACTAAAGCAGCCGCATACACCAGCGAGGCGGGACAGAAGAAATTCTGTTAGGTGAGGTGTCAGCATATTCTTACATCAACCGCTGTTAACTTACTGTCCTCTCCAAATTCAGAGGAACTTGAAGAAAGGCAGGTTACCATGCTTTAGAGATTACAACCTCATCTTGGAGACAGCAGGCTTTAAAAATGCCTTGTTTCTAGGAGTAAAAATTAGAAAACTTGCACAAAATTTTACAAAACGGCCATACCCCATAACTTTCTCATTAAATTAAATCAGTTTTATACTTCCTTGAGCAACAGCTCACAATAGATCTACAAATTACCTATGTAACAGAGTTTTGAAAACCTTACTAGCACCAACTCCTATGTTTTCCCAAAAGTGAGTTCTGGACTCGCTTTTATGTTCAATTAATCCACAGTCACGTTCTTCATAGAAAGACTGCTGGAAAAACTCAACTCGCTGGAAACAGTAACTATTACTACTGACCCCCTTCAAGTCAGCCAAAATTAAATTGCAAAGTAGATTTTTTGGCATTAAGAGCTATAATTTAATGATACAAAGAAAAGCAAGTCTGTGAGTAACATGAGAAATGAAGCCCAACATTTGTGAAAACTCAGAAAATGAGGTACAAGCAGTGAGTTACAGAAAGAAATTGAGAAACGGACCCTGAACAAGATTAGCCTCTTTCTATATTTCTACTGCATACCAAGAAGGGCAAAACTATTTCTGTGCTTATTTTTGCTGAATCAAATTTTCATGAAACAAAGTATTAAGAAAGATGAAAAAAATTTAATCAAGTTTTGTAACATGTGACATGGTTTAGTTATGGTTGGCTTGTTGGTTTTTCGATGGTTGGACTAGATGATCTTCAAGACCCTTCCAGCCTAGACAATTCTATGACAATGAACAAATTGTATACCATAGCTGTATGGCACTTTATATCCTCACACAAGAATATTCTATTTTCTCCACCATTTTCAGGTTTGCTTTACTCACTGCTCTCTGGGATTATGAGGAAAGACAAAAAAAAAAAAAAAATCTTAGTGCCTCTGTATTTCTCAGGAAAACAGAAAATGCCATTGCAGGTATCCCATTAAGAAACTTGTGTGAAATTATACATGTTTCTGCCAATGAAACCTGTATATGAACCTGCCAATGAAGGACAAATCGAGACCTTTTTCACTTATTACAGGCTTTAAAACAAATACAAGGATGACACGTTTCTCAATCATGCATAGATATACTATTAGTATACCATGTTAACTTTACTAGCATCAAGATGATTAGCTTATCATGGTACAAAATTGATTGATCTCTCATATTTGACTAACATTTAAAAAATATTATACAATTCATGTGGTATGTAGATCTTTTGTGGTCTTTGTTTCTATGCTACACAGTCAAAATAAGGGAATTATTTGTATAACTGAAACAAAAGGCAATTTTTTAACATGGTAATTTTTGAGCCTATATGCAAGAACTTACAGGGATTAAGACCAAAAGTCATTTATGCTTCAAAACCCACTTACAAAATAGGTATAACTGCAAATCCTTATCTCTACTGTCATCTATGTTGCTCAGGGAGAGTATATTTTTACCCAAATAAGTCAACGGTATTGCTGAAAACAGGCCTGTAAAGTTCCTCTGGAGCTCACTACCAACAAGGATATCCAAATATCAATTAAACATAGATAGCCTCAAAAAGAAAACTGATGATACGCTATTTTTTTCCGTTCTTAAAAACCTGACCAAAAGTAGTTGCAAAAAAAGCCAAACAGCATTCACCAAAAAAATATACAACAGCAATCAGCAGATGTGGGGAAGGGACAAACCAAACAACGCACAAAAGCGGTGACGTTTCAAGCTTTCAGACACTTTAAAGTTAGCCCCTAGAAGCTGGCTTCTAGACCCAGCCCTGGAAGCAAGTGTAAGTTTAATCAACAAAAAGTCAGTTTTGTCTGAATTATATACATTTCTATGATCTATAGCAGAACCAAATGTTTTTTTTTCCAAAACCAATGCCATACTAAATCTAAATCTTAATCTAAAACACAAGATTACTACTAGTTCTTAAGACACAAGTTGCTCTATTGCTTTGGACCTTTAGGGCCTTAACCTCATTTATTCTGTTCACAACTGTTAGACAAATATCAAACTAAAAAACTTGTTCAATGCAGTGATAATCAGTCATCCATATAAGCAACACAAGTTATAGATGTGTAATTACTTGATAGTTTTGAATTTTAGTCACATTCCTTCTGACAAAAACACTGAAAATCCTTTAACAGATGCTTCATTCCCAAAGGACTTTGACAGAACAAAACCATGTCACATGCATATAAGGACTAAGTTCTACCAACAAAAATGCTAAATCCTCTAACAGATGCTTCAGACCCCAAGGAATTTGAGAGAACAAAACCATATCATCTGCACGTGAGAATTGACACTGGTCAACCCAGATTCTTAAGACAACACAGTTTTCTCACTTCTCATAGCAGAACTGGTATCAGCATTATAAAAATTAAAACTTCTAACAGATTCACAGATTTTCTCTTTTAAGTTCCAATGAACAGAGACAGTAGATCAAGAAGTCAATCAAAGAGTCCTTGTATTTATTCAAATAAACTTTGCCAGAATACAATTCAATGGGCAATAAAAATACCTCTAGAATATAGACGACTTTGTGGATTTATAGAACTTGCAAACATTATAATTGAAAAAAGAACGCATCATAGAAGACCATAAAGGAAGATATTTTGGAATTGTTACACTGGACAACTAATTGCTAAGCCATCTTTATAATTAAGAAAAAAAAAAAACTTTCATCCTCAAAGCAAACTGGAATTAGAAACTCAGTATTTCTACAATTTTAGGAGTGCACAATACATTAAGCTTCGAGAATAAATGTAGATTTTATTTAAAAATCCATTTCAACCACTCGCTTCTAAATATATCTAAATCATCAAAAGAAACCAACAATCAGAATGTTATAATCCAAGATGGGACAGAATTTTCTCAGTTGCCAAACCAGGCCATAAACTAATAGTATCAGCAAATACTAAGATGCAGGCAAAGCACTCCTGAAATACAGTAATGGGATAGAACATAAGAATAGCCCAGACCACCAAAGGGTGCACCTAATAAAAAACCCACCTGGCCAACACACATGGCTCAGGAAAGAATACAAGAACAGCTGAACTATTTATTCATACATCCTTGATATCCTCTCCCAGAGTCAGTAGTTTGCCGTTCAGGGCCTTAAACCCAGAGGTAGTACCTTTGTACTCTCCAAGATTCTCTTAACAGAAATTTTAATCTCATAACCTTAAATTATTACATAGAATTTGTCTTATAACTGTAACAACCAGATGTCTTGCTGTCAAATTTCTTGCTTCCATAAATAAGGCACACAGACCTTAAGGATGGTAATTATGAGGAACTTCTTCAGTAGATAAGCCGCAAACATTATTGAAGATAAAGCTGGTCTGATACTAAAACTTTAAATCCAATTTATATCTAGCTCTACACAGCATTGTGACTATCTGCATTAAGGCCTTGACTTACTATTAATAAACAAATAAATTAAAATAAAGTCACATAAAAGCAGAGCATGTTTGTTGCCAAAGTTTTAAAGAATGTCAAACATTCAAATGAGTTAAGCTGCTTGAGAAAACTTGCAGAAATACCTGGCGAGATCTTGACGGCAGAAATTTTGCTCACTGGACGCAAGAGATCTTTCTTACATTAAGGATGTGGTTAGATGAGACAGACTTAAAGAGAACAAGAGACTGCAGTTTGAAGGGACAGCATAGCACCACCACCCATCTGTACCCCCTCACTCCATCACACGCCCCAGCCTACTCTCCTAGGCCAACACCAGCACCCAGCTGGTCTCCCTGGCAAGTTGGTATCCCTCAACAAGCCATTACCAACTAACACAGAAAAGAAAGGAGAACACCATGGATTAAATGAACTGGTTGAATAAAAAAAAAAAAATAAATCAAGAAACTGTGTCAGAGAATCTGGGGACTTCAAGCGCATAATAGTGTGGGTACAATTTAGGACGGGTCAGACAGCAGCTTTATTAACTACAATCACAGTGAGAGAACACTGACAGCATCTCTTCTGGTCCTCTGCCAAGAGATCACAGAGACCAAATCCTTATACTATTTCAGAAAAAGGTGAGAAAGAAACAATTACTTCGATGCTAACAAAGCCAAGTACCCATCCCTGGGAGGGATGGACTCCTTAAATCCCTTGCTAAACAACCACAACTCTAAGGAAGACACAAGCAGGAAATAACATAACATGTAGAGATGTCTCTTGCTGGAGCCTATAGAAGTGGCACACCCAGAATTACCCTAGCTCAGAAATGAGGCATTGGAAACAATCACAAACTGCTAGCTTTTAGTTGAAAGGAATGTTCTCTTAGTGAAGATAACACATCAATCTTAAGTATTAATAATTTTATCATCACAACTGTTTGGCAGCTTAAAAATGCATAATTATTTTCCTCTTTCACACCATGAGTAAGACCAATGAATGTGAAATGAAATCTAACAAATCTAAAATACTGCAAAACACAAGCAAATAAAATTTCCAACTTAATGAGCAAGTTTTAAATAAAAAAAAATTGTTTTGATAAAATTGTTGGTTTAACTACTCATTCAGCACATCTGAAGTAATAAACTACAAACCAATTTTAAAATACTATTTATACATTTAATTGAATTCCACTTTCTATCCAAGTGAAGTTTAACATATGTTTTTTTAAAAAATATGCAATTCACCATTCCCCAACAGAAATGTGAAAATTAAAGATCTAAGAAAACAAAGCATCAACTAAAAAGTATTTAAGCAAATCTATTCCACAAAGATTCCAGTCAACTGAAGAGTAAAGATAATTTGAAGAAAATTAATTCACTTTATCCATATGCTACTTCAAAAGAATAAGAGACCTCTTACTGCACTAGTGGAATGATTAAAATACATCCTTTTTCATAGAGGCCAAATGTTCCAAAGCCAAAGTTCAGTATTGGGTGCTCTTTCCACAGTGAAGAAATCAGACACTGCTGCACAGGCCTTACTGCAAAACCAAAACCTTAATGTACAGAGGCAGAGTATATAGTTAGATAAAAAAGTTGATGTACCTAAGCAGACAGAATTCAAGGTATCACAAGTTTGAGACATTTTGGACATGGAAGTCTGGTGTGGAAGTTCTCCTCTTCAAGTAGCACTTGCAGGTCTGCTCTATAAACATGTTCATCCTTAGCTAGCCAAATTCCACCAACAAAATTAAGTCAAACTGGCATAAGCAACCACTATAACCCAAGTTCTTGCTATTTAAAGCCAAATATTCTAAGATATTATCTCAATTGGTTTTTATTACAATCTTGATCAAGCCTAATTCATTAAACTGTAGTCCTTGAGTCTCTACTAGCCTAATGGAAATATGTAAAAGGTGCCAAGTGCCAGACTTTATCCCAGAATTACAATTCTTAATCCTATGATTGACATTTGGGCCCCGAGCAATGAGGCCCAAATGATTTCACCCGGGAGCCAGGCTGACTGTTAAATTACAATCAGAATTCATTCTGCTGAGAAGGAATAAAAATGTTCTAAAAATGTAGTATTGCAGAAAAACTATTTTTGATTGGTTTTAGTGTACTTAAATTTTTAAGCAATCTTTCAAATTTCACCTCTGTATATATAGTCCAAACAGAAATCACTGAAGCACTTCCAAACACAGCTTCTTTATGCCTGTAAGAAACTGGTACTCACCATAAGGATTGCAATATGTATTGCAACACACCAATATTCTAAGAATGCTCCATGCATCTTCAACAATTATGAGAATATTTATTATAGAAATGTGGAATTTACAAAAAGACCTTATGCACTGCACTGAATTTTTTCTTATTCTGCTGCAGCAAAAGGAAAAGCAAATTCCTGACCTCTTTGATTCTTCAGCTACTGTAGAGACCCAAACTTTCATGAGAAAGGACTACTGGTTTAAATACTTCAGCTGATAACATAGGACACAACCAAGTAGTATCCAGCTAGCCAAGAACACACCGTATATGGCTACATAAGGAAAATACTTCAGAGTCCTCAAGAAGTATTACTTATCTGGGCAGCCTCCATCTCCCCCTCCTTCTTATCCCAATCTTTCAAAGATAGGCTTTAAATGTTCTGCAGCTGTCCAACAGTAAGGCTGAAGAATTCAACCACCACAGCTCTGTAAAAGCACAGGGTGAAAAGCAACTACCACGACACCCAAGAATTCAGGACCAGTTACAGATCCAGAAGAGGTTCCCGATTGCAAACCTCTTTAACAAAATCTGGATAAGGTCCCAAGAGCAGATAAACCTGTAAAATTATTCTTTCTTCCTTCCAGATAATTCTTCAAACGAGTTTCTACCATATAAACTAGCACAGACTATGCATAACTAGACTGAGTTTTAGCCAACCTCTCTCACAGCCAAAAATATCAACCACCACCACTGCACACATTTTCTTACCAAGATTTTGAGAAGGTCTGCATAATCTTATAACCATGAAGTTAGTGAGCCATTTCATATTTCCTGAAACTAAACTGCACATTAGATGATTCACCAATTAGTGTATTCATGAAGCTTTAAAAAGCAATCAAAATTTCATTTTTGTTGAAAAATTTAACGGAGATGTCCAGCTGTATGCATGGAGAGAGCATGTGGGCTTTTCTCCTTTATTTAACTTAACTAACAGCTACGTTAGCTGGTGAAAAATATTCAGTGTGTCAGAGTTAATTTATAGAGCTGACAAAGTATAAGGGCTCCAGAAGGTATAGCATACATTTACTAAACTTTAAATACAATATTTTAACTAGATATAGCTCAAAGATTAAAATAAGCTGTCCAACAACCAAACCACACAAATACATTTCGTTTCAGGGCACTTCTTATTCAATGGAGCAATTGCATGTTTGCTTCAAACTAGTGCATAGGTTAACAGTAACAGAAAAGTTGATAATCCTCCTGACCCCACACACCCCACAAACCAAAATGCATTTTTTAAAACTAGGCAGATATCTTCAGAAGACAGCAGGCATCCCAATACAGTGCAGGCACTGATCTGATGGAGGGGATGCCCTGTCTATTGCTCAACACAACCAAACTTTGTGTCCTTAATGAAGCCTCTAGGCACAAATACCACAACGTAATACCAAATGCTAATTTCCCCTCAAGGTTGAAGGAACTATACCAAGCATAGCTCTTGGGGGAAAAAATAAAGCTAAGGAAATCAGTCTAGAATAGACAGCTTCTCAGGAATTACTCAACGAGCCAGCTTATTCCAATATTTTGAAATTGGAATCAATATTTTAGGAGTTTATGGCTTTACATCAAAGTTTTTTCTTTTATTCTACAAAGTCAGGAATCTACATTTTAGGGAACAAAAAAGTATCCTGTTTAGATTCTACATTTGTTTTCATTATTTGTAGCAGTAAATGAAACATCACCACTTTAAAAATCTTAAGAATAGATAAACCCACTGTATGAAAGTTACATGGAATCATCTGCATCCCATGAAGTACTTACCAAAAATCAAGCTATTTAGCAATAGGCTATCACAGGACAAGGTGGTTTACAACTATTAACAGTAATCATCACTATCCTTTGCCAAAATACATCTCTTACTTAACTTTAAACATAACAAATGAGACCAGAAAAATGCATATTATACCATTTGGGTTATCAGCCCATCAGCAAAACATGTGAATTGCCACATCGAATCCAATGAACAGTCATCTCTCTAGAACCTTCCCCCAGTGACAGGTTTCACATGTTTCCAAGAAGATTAAAAAAACCCTCTCTCATAGAACACAGTTGATTTTTAATCCCTTCCATCTGCTCTCTCTTTCTTAGATTTACCTGCCATCATTAAAAGACCAATAGAAGATTGGTCTTGGGAGAATTCTAGATATTCCTGCAAGGACTAACCCAGCCATTTTTCCAATGCTCTCATACATATGAAGTCATGGCAAGCTTTTGCATGCTACACAGCTGTCTAAATTCACTAGTAGGTTGTATTGCTAAAGCAGTTCTGAAACCACAGTAGATGTAATACATTTAGACCAAATGGAAAACCAGCAGATTTCAGCAGCTCAGTCCATCACGTCTCAAAATTATTTTATTTTCTCTTTTTCTGTAGTTTGCTTTGGACTGAGAAAGAACGAAGCCTAGACCTAATTCACTCTGCCATAGTTACGTACAAAGCCCACAAAAAGACAGAATTGTATCTGTTCTGACACAGACCCTATTGCTAAGGCTATTGCTTTGATATCAGGCTCAGCTGAGTATCTTCGTTTACACATTGACAACTGAATGAATTAGGGAGGTAGTTAAAGTGGAAACTTCTTTCAATATCTCACTGTAGCAACCTCATCAACCGAGGACATTCAAGGTAACCAGGGTTATGTTCAGGCTGAGGGCTGCATCACATCTTCAGCAGGAAACCTTTACCATCACAAACCTGCATGACACAAGATCTTGAGGTGTGTGAACCACACCTCAAGATTTCTATGGATGTAACACAATTTAACCACAAAATTGCCCCAACGCCATGTGTGTGCACTGGGGCTCATGAGAAATTTGAACTCAGAAGGAATGTTACAAGATCTAAGTGAGCAAGACAAACAGCATTTAGGGTCTATGATATACAACATGGTCACTGTCTAGTGACACAATCACAACTTCCTTTCCTGAAAGGAATTTATGAAAGGACATTCCATCCTCCTCGATAATTTGTTGGACTCAAAACTTCTGGCGTGTATACATTACAATCTCAATGTTGCACAAGTATACTTTGTGGGAAGGAATGAAACTAAAAAGTCTTTTTTAAGAACACTGTAACTTAAGAGTAACATCCCTAAACTGAAGTTAACCAGGTTTACATGAAAGGAAATTAGGAACGACACCCTCATTGTATAGTCCTATAACAGAAATAAATGCACATGTAGAAAGGCACTTCAAGACACTGATTCTGTAAAGAACTTCACACTAATGGGTCCAGCAACTGAACAATCTTCTTCCAGTATTGGGTCTCAACTCATAAGATATTAACAAAATTATTAAAGTGAAACTACTCTAAAGATACATTTCAAATGATAATGCACTTAAAACCTACTAAAATATTTACTATGGTACTTGCAATGACAGAATGGTCTTTTTTTTGCCATTCATCTAGAACACAAAAAAACCCAAAACCCCATGCCCTGAAATGCAATTGCTCATCTCTAATAGAATTTTAAGTTTAAAAAATAATTACACAAATACAGTAAAAAAAAAAAAATCTATCAAGAAAATTGAATACTCAAATATATTTGAAGCATTTCAAGTATTTAGATATGCACAAAAATACAACTTAGTCTTCTGCACAATGTTTTAAAGCCAGGAAAAAGCCTCTTAAGATTTTCCCTCTCATCTCAATATCCCATGCACATACTTAGTTCACCTGTCTTCTAAAAGAGACAGATAAAGTTAAAATTATATCCAGTCAACTTCCAGGCAAATTTATGGAAGGTATTTATTTTTAAAGTAAGGTTATATAAATGCAAGCTCCACTAGTATTTCCATTCACATCTTCTCCATGCAAACAGTTCACTTAGGCCACAAAAATTTTCCCGAAAAATTTTCATGTTACAAGGGTATACTGCACCAACAAATCACTCCTTAAGTTCTTGCAATTTATGTGGGAAAAAACATACATCTACCAAACTCACAAACAATACTGGAATTAGCTTCAGTGGGAAAGTGCTGTATTTGTCATAAGAGGGTTTGTGTGGCATGGTCAGGTATCACGCTTCACAGGATGGGGGTATTTCATATGAGGATCACTCTACCATTTATAGCTTACAATCCGTTGAAGAAAACTTCAACAAGTTTTAGAGAAGAAAGGGGGAGGCAGGGGAAGAGAGAGAAGCAGCCTGTAAATATCCAGGGTATGGAAACATAACCATTGTACATGCTGTGTTCATAAGAATACATGATCAGATGATACACAAACCTGATGAAACAAACATATCAGAAATGTATTCCACGGGACTAAGCTATTGTGATTCGCCACAAGTATTGAATTACAAAGTTAACAACAGCAGAAATAACACGATTTACTGCTTCTACAATTCCAAGAAACCATTCATAACTCGGAGTTAGATGCACACAAGGACGACTTCCAAACTTTTGTGAGTGCTCATGAGGGAAGCAGCCCGAGGCTTGAGGTACCACTCTCGGCAGAAGGGGTTAACAGCAGGTTGTGTGCCCCGAAGACTCATTTATGGCAGTTTTGCAAGGGTGATTTCCATGTCGACAAACACGAACGCAAGCCCATCTACAGCAGACCGCCGACCAACCTATCCCCCGCACCAGCTCCAAAATTCACCTGGAAGCCGCACAGCAGCCGCGGCCCGGGGCTGCCGTCCCGCCGGCCGCCCGACCCCGGGGCACCCCCGACGAACCGCCTCGGGCTGCCGGCACCCTGGCAGGGCTGAGGCGGGTTTAACCCCCAGCGCCCTGGGCTTGGCTGCGGACACCAGCCCCCACCGCCCCCGCCTGCATAAGGAGGGCGGCCGACACCGAGCGGAGCTGCCCCCCATACCGTCCCTCCCCCCAGGGCGGCCTTCTCCCCTGTGGGCACCCTGCCGCGCCCCAGCCCGACCGACCCCGCACCCCTGCCCTCCCCTCTCTCTCTCTCTGGCCTTGCCCCGTCCCTTTCCCCTCGCTCCCTCGGGCGCTGGCTGCCCGCGGCTGGGAGACGGCAGCAGCTCCCCGCCTCCCTCCTCACGAAACCGCGGCCTCAGCGGGCGACAGAGGGGCCGAGGTTCCGCGGCGGGGAGCGGCCGCCTCTGACCGCCGGGGGGCGAGCGGCGCAGGTCCCGTCCGCCCAGCCCCAACCGGGAGGCACCTACCGCTGCGCCGCGGCGGGGACCGCGGCCCCTCAGCGCCGTCCCGCCGGCCCCAACGGCCACAGCATCCTCCCCCGCTGCCCAAGCCGGGCCCGCCGCCTGCCGCTCAGCGCCCGCGGACGGAGCGAGCCGCAGGAGCCCCCTCCCCGGCCCCCCTCCGCCGAATGGAAAATAGTTCCCCGGGCCCTGGAGCGGAGAGAGCGGGAGCGACACCTCGCTAGCCAATGAGACCGGGCCTCCCCCTCGGCAGCGCCAATGGCAGAGGCAGGCTGGCTGAGGCGGGGCTTCTCCCAGCCTACCGGGCCACGGCGTTGGGACCGACCCGCTAGGATGTCTCCGGATGGCCTCCCGTTGGCGACCATCTTGGAGTCGGGCACGATGCCCAAGTTGGGAAGGGGCTCGCCAGCGGCCATTTTGGGTTCGGGCTGAGGGGCGCGGGGCGGGGGGCTGGATCACGTGGCGCGGAAGGCCGGGAGGAAGCGGCGGGCGGAGGAGGGGGCGGGTTCATCTCGGTCTCTCTCCGTCGGCCCGTTCGCCGGGCCCAGTCCCGCCCGCACAAGGCGCAGCCGGGGCGAAAGTCAGGCACAGTGCCCGGTGTCAGGACGGGGAGGCAGCGCCTCGGCCGGCCTCCAACATCGCAGCGGGCCGGGGGGGTGCGGGCCCCGGCTGCCTTCGGAAGGCTGTGAGGAGCGTTGAGAGCGGGTCCCCAGCGCGACCCGAGTGCTTGTTTTTTCCTCTTTTTAACGCGATGGCCGAGCTGCTGTGGGTGCCGCTGGTGCGGGTAACGCCTGCAGCCGCCCCAGCGGCCTACGAGTCAAACGGTTCCTCGTAAGCAGAAGGGACTACAAAACCTTTACTAAGTGAGGCTCTTGAAGATATGCGGGTCTTTATAGAATCATAGAATGGTTAGAGTTGGAAGAGACCTCAAAGGTCATCTAGTCCAACCCTCCCTGCCATGGGCAGGGGCATCTTCCACTAGAGCAGGTTGCTCAAAGCCCCATCCAGCCTGGCCTTGAACACCTCCAGGGATGGGGCAGCCACAGCCCCATGTGAGCAACCTGTTCCAGTGCCTCACCAACCTCCCAGTAAAGAATTTCTTCCTAATATCTAATCTAGATGTACCCTCTTCTAGTTTGAAGCCATTACCCATTGTCCTAGGGCTACTTGTTCTTGTAAAAAGTACCTCTCCAGCTTTCTTGTAGGCCCACTTTAGATGCTGGAAAGCTGCAATAAGGGCTCCCTTACATTGTTGGACAGGACTAATATACTGTTGAAAACAGTTTCCCTCCCTACAACGGGGCAAGTTCATTGCTTGGCTACAGTATTGGTGAAGTACGTTCGATCACATCAGAGAAAAGAATTGATCATTGCTGCACCAGTACAAAAAGGCAATTTGTAACTCCAAGTAACAGAAAGCATCTCATCTAGCAGACAAACTGGGACACTACAGGATGGAGGGTGGACAGTTAGATGGGGAAAAATGGAGGGTGGACAGTTAGATGGGGAAAAATGGTTAGATCATGGGGCTCAGAGGAAGGGGGTCAGTGGGTTGTATGCTACTGGAAGCCAGTAGCAAGCAGAGCACCGCAGGAGCTAGTACTATTTAACATCTTTTCCAGTGACTTTTGAGGGGCAGATGGTATACTCATCAAGTTTGCAGATGATGCCAAAGTGGGACAGTGGCAATGCTAGAGGACAGACCTGCCATTCAAAGGGATGTAGATTGGTTGGAGGAATGCTGTGATGGGAAGTCTATGAAATTCAGCAGGGATGACTACCAGGAAATTTAACAAGTCCAGTACCTGGCAAGGAAGAGCTTGCAACAGTACAGGAGGACATGGTGGACAGCAAGATGCCTGTGAGCCAGCAGCGTGTCCTGGCAGCAGAGGAGGCCAAGACCATCCTGCACTGTACCACCAGAAGCATAGCCAATAGGCCAGGAAAAGTGATTATCTATTTGTACTCATCCATAAATAGAATAGTGTGCCCAGTTTTGGGTCCCTGAATGCAAGGAAAACTTCAACAAACTGTAGGGAGTTCAGTGGAGGCTATCAAGCTGTCCAGTGGAAGCTGCCCTTACCCTGTGAGGAGAGGCTGAGGTAACAGGCCTCTTTCAGCTTGGAGAAGAGGCAGCTTCAGAATATTTCTGCATACAGAGCACAGCCTAGCATATACATTACCAGCAAAACCACCAAAGATGAAATAATACACTGTATAAGCAAATCTGCACCTTGGAAGAGGATGAAAAATATAATGAAACATACATAATTGATGTTAGCTGCATTCAAAATGATACTGATGAGGCCAATGTGTGAATTTACATTTCTAGAACAGGGTAGCAGTCATGAAGGATTCATGTGTGCCCAGCACAGATGCAGCTAAATTGCCACTTGGCAGTCCTACATAAACAGTGCAAGAATGAGCTAACAAGTAGTAACAACAGGCAAAATAAATATACAGGCAGCATAGCCAGGATCTGGTTAGTCTTAACAGCTTTGACAAGAGGAAATGCAAAGTCCTGCACATGGGGAGCAACATGTGCCCCAGGCGCCCCTACATGCTGGGGGCTGACTGGCTGGAAAGCAGCTTGGCAAAGAAGGACTTGAGGGTCCTGGTGGACATCAAGTTGAATATGAGCTGGCAGAGAAGGATAATGGTATCCTCAGCTGCATTAGGAGGAATGTTGCCAGCAGGTTGAGGGAGGTGATCCTCCCCCTCTGCTCTGCACTGGTGAGGCCACATCTGGAGTACTGTGTCCCGTTCTGGGCTCCCCAGCACAAGAGAGAGATGGAGCTACTGGAGACAGTCCAACAGAGGGCCAGTAAGTTGATTAGGGGATTGTAGCATTACTCCTGTGAGGAGAGGCTGGAAGAGCTGGGACTGTTCAGCCTGGACAAGAGAAGGCTCAGGGGATCTCATCAATGTATATAAATATCTGAAGGAAGGATGTAAAGAAGCTCTTTGCAGTGGTGCCCAGAGACAGGACCAGAAGCTATGGGCACAAACTGAAATACAAGGTGTTCTGCCTGAACATCAGGAAACACTTTTTCACAGTGAGGCTGACTTAGCATTGGAACAGGTTGCCCTGGGAGACCGTGGAGTGTCCATCCTGGGAGATATTCAAAAGCCATCTGGACATGGTCCTCGGCAGCCAGCTCTAGCTGGTCCTGTGTGATAAGGGAAAGCTGGTCAAGATGACCTCCAGAGGTCCCTACCAACCTGTGATTCTGTGATTCTGTAACATTTAATACCATACACCTGAAAGATTTTGCTTCTAAAGCATCGCTTATCTTTGTGCTGGTTTTGGCTGGGACAGGATTATTTTTTTCATAATAGCAGCATGGGGCTATGTTTTGTGCTGGATTTGTGCTGAAAACAGTGTTGATAATACAGGAATGTTGTGGTCGCTGCTTGCGCTTATACAGAGCCAAGACTTTTTCTGCTTCTCATAAAGCACAAAAAGTTGGGAGATGACAAAGCTGGTACAGCTAGGATTGGCCAAAGCGATATTCCATACCATACAATGTCATGCTCAGTATTTAAAGCTGGGGGAAGCAGAAGGAAGGGGCAAACATTCAGAGTGATGAAGTTTGTGTTCCTAAGTAACCATTACATGTGATGGAGCTCTTCTTTCCTGGAGATGCCTGAACACCTGCCTGCTGATGGGAAGTTGTGAATGAATTCTTTGTTTTGCTTTGGTTGTATGCGTAACCTTTGCTTTACCTATTAAACTGTCTTTACCTCAACCCACAACTTTTCTCACTTTTTCCTTTCCAATTCTCTGCCCATCCTACCTGGGAGGAGTAATTGAGCGGCTGTATGGTGATTAGTTGCTGGCTGGGGTTAAACCATGACACTCTTTTCTTCAGTTATCCAGTACTGACTCCACTTGTATAAAAGTTCCATAAATCAGTTTTAACTTCAACTTGTAGGCTGCTCCCCTTTTGAAGCAAAGTAGCATTCATTTTCATTTCTAGTATGCAGTAAATATTTTTATGCTAGATACTTACAAACTTCTTACAAAGTATAAAGTTTTAGTAACAAAATCACCAGGATTTATTATATCTCTTCTTATTCATAGAGCAAATCCTCTTGATATTACCATTTTTGTCAGGATTAAGGTTTATCAACAGTCGTCTTCATCTAATGAAAACACCTGCCATTCTGGTCTGCTACTCTGGCAAAGAACTAGTAACTGAATAGAGGGAAATAATCAACTGCTTTGTTTTAACTACCATATGTTTCATTCTGGGGATCTGATGATAGGAAATGAAAGAAAATAGGCTGCCACTTGCTACAAACAAGAAGAAAATTCCCTAATACCAGAAGAGCCAAGCTTATGCAAGGGCCCAGCAGGATGGAGACTGTGCGACTGGTGGTTATCATCCCTAGGCTTCACCAGCCTGATCCACACAGCTGTGGGATCTGCTTAGATTTTGGGAGGAAGCATTGATGCAAGGGATCAACACTGAGAGCTCAAAGCTTAATGCTGTGGTATTTTGGTACTAATATGTTGGTATGGACATCTTAAAGAGCTGTATCCGCTGGACTTGGAAAGATATGAGACAGCCATGGGCAACTGTGGATGTTCCAGATTATGAGGCTGTAATGAGTCTATTAAGAGAAATCAGATCACCTTCTTTCTCAGGATGTGTGCATGCCCTTGAATGCAAAGCAGTTCTCTGGGGAAACATCTGGGCAATCCCTTTTTTCATGAGGCAATTCATTTTCCCAATGGAGGGCAACGATCTATTCATTGTGGGAGGACAAGGGGACACTGTGAAGAAACAGGGCTTGGAAGAAGGTGATCAGAGGCTGGAAACGGAGCAGGCTGCTACCTCCCACATTGGCCTGCTTTCATCTTTCGATGTTTATTTCCCAGGCGTGCCGCCAGCTCCTGCCTGTGCTGCCAACAACGCGGCGCAGCACTGCTGGGTATGCCATGCCCACTGCCCTCAGCATACCACTCCTGGGTGACGCTGCCCACTTTCTGTGCTATCAGCCACCATCACTGCCTCACCAGCCCTGAGCTACCACACTAACTGCGTTTCCCTAGCCCGGCTCTGCCCGATTGCTGTTTCTCAGTGTCTCCCTGAAGGATCCTGGTTCTGCTTGAAAAACTGCCTGTCCCTGGCAAGCTCTGCCACTCTGGCTCTGAGCACCTTCGCCCACTTCCTTCTCCAGGGTTTATCCTCTCTGCGGCCTAGAGCAATTCTGAGAAAGCAAATGCAGGCATAGACCTTAAATAAAACTTTTTAATTCCAAACAGAATTTAATAAAGTTTGATGAAGTTGGTTAAGGCACATGTTCTCCCCTCACTCCTAGCAGCAGCATAAGTCACATACCAGACCTCAGTTAGAGCGTCAGGAGTTGTGACACCAAACTGTAGTACAGCAAAGCGAAACTGTGCTCTTTCAATTCTGGCTGGCACAGCCAGCAGCCTTCTCTGCAGACCCAGCTCCCTGCCCTGTGTTCAGAAGCCCGTGTGTCTGTGAGAACGGTGGTGCAGCTATACTCATAGGACTTTCCTGCCCTCGGGTGCTTCTTCTAGGCCATAGTGACATACAGCCACAGGATTGCCTATGAAAGTCAGAGCAGTTGTCAGAAGTGTCATCATTTGACACTGCCTTCTTACTTCCAGGCTTTTTCCCTTCAGACTGGAATGAGATGAACACTCCTCCCTCCTCCAGCCAGGCAGAGAAGAATTAGTGATGGAAAATCTAAGATAATTGTAAGGAAAGACAGCTGAAGTAATATAATAACCACTTTCATTATCTTGCTGAGGAAATCCCGGTGCCTATGGATAAATCCTGCCAGCAAAGGACACCTTGAAGCAAAAGGTTGATGAGCATGTACTGGATAAACCACAAGATTTAGGAAGAGGGACTTGCAATAGGGATAGAGACCTCTGCAAAGCAAAAGTAGAGGAAGGTAGAGCAAGCTCACACAAGTGCAGAGCCTTGCTTGGTGTCTAATCCAACAAGAATAACTCCAGAATGGGACAGATTTAGGATAAGATTTAGGATAGACAGATAAGAACTGAGGAATCCCCACCAGCAGGCCAGCCAGCTCCATGCAGCTGAGCACCTTGAGCTACCAAGTGCTACCCTGCTTTGTCTTCGCTGACCTCTGACAGTTTTGCTTGTATATAAACTCAGCCACAGCACAGTGATCGCAAGCAAACTCATTTATACAGGACCAAGAGTTGCATCTTGCCCAAACGAACAGAAGGCATTTTTTCACTTAGAAATGTGAGAACTGCAGGTATCAGAAGAGAACTGTATTTTTGAAATGTTAACATAAACATTCAGCACGCTGTCCCTGGCCAGGCACTGTTCTTCAAAGAAAAGGCAAGGCTGCTTAAATGACTGGAACCAAGCTGGAGACCTAGGTCCAAGAGTTTTTAATCTGGGCTAACTGAACATGACTCGAAGTAGAGAGGTGTGAAATAAGGATACCCTGGTGCAATCACTGTGGCAGAGGAATAGCTCAGAAGCAGTTAACTCACTTTCTCCTTCACTTTCTTCTGACTGCTCCAATGCAGCTGAGCTGGGGGAAAGTCCTTGAAGCCTTTCTGGATTTTTCTGAAGCTGAGCCATTTGGGTGGATGAAATAAGAACATCTATGATGCTCCTTTCTCCATCATTGAATGAGCATTAACAGCAAAGCTGAAATATCAGCCTTCCGAAGCAGTTGCAGGTTCTCCACTTTGCAGAGGTGTTAATAGTGATTCCTCCTGCCGGGCAATGGACAGCCAGGCTCCAGGACAGCTTCAGGCAGGCGCAACGCATGCAGTGGCATTCAAAAGAACTCTGGCATGTCCAAGCACCACCCAAGACTGTAGGATGTGGTCTTGATCTTTCTTTTACTGAGTAATACAAAACAACTGCTAGAACCAGTCCCTGGCCTACCCTCTTTTGCTTATATGCTTGTTCATTAAATAGCTTCCAATCATCCCAAGAGTCTAGAAGTCTGTTCTTGCAGGTGCAAGAAAGGTATCATTTAAAAATATTTTCCTTTGAAATGGATTTATTTGTGATCTTCTCTGGTGCTCTATTACTAATTTGTGAATTGACATACTTTGCTTTTGTTACTAGTAAACAGCATCTACCATGACCTTAAAATGACAGTGTCTGAAAGTTTTAAGAGGAAGGTAGACAATTTGCAGAAAGTCAGGGCTTAGCATTTTTTGAAAAGCAGGTCCCTCTTTAAGGTATTTCAAACCAAACACATAAAAGAAACACCAAATCATTGATTACTTTTGAAAATTTTAGCCAGGGAACACTTTTTTAGTGCTTGTTGTGAAGTCATTAATTATCATTGCATAGAATGTAATAACAAACCAGAGCTCCCCAGTGGGCAAAAGCAAACCACTTCTCTTTTGGCTTTTCTTTTTTATTTTTTTTAACAGCAATAATAAAACATATTATTATGCACTTCCAACCGTGAATGTTTTCCAAAGCAACTTGATACTAAAACCGAAATCATCTGACTGGATGAGTTTTCACAGATTGTTACAGCAGGGCAAGTCAGGAATGTTATTAGAGTGGCCTGAGGCATGGTGCTATTCCATGGAAACTGAAAAACAGTTAAAAATTTAAAGTGTTCCAAATTCATTTTCTCAAAGGGGATTTGTGGCGCTGCTGAGATTAGAGCCATTCCTATTCAAGCAGCTATGCTCCTGATGAGACCTTCATTTGTGCCTATTTTGTCTCAGCGATCTGGTTTATTTCACCGTGGCAGAAATACTAATGTGAGCTGGAGGTTCTGTTGTCTGGACTTGTTTCGTTTTCCCTCCTTTCTTCAGCAGCAATGCATTTGCATAGTTTTGCAGGCTACAGCAGCAGGAGGAAAAGATTGGGTTGAAACCTACTTAATGCCACCCAAATACATTCCAGGCTTGTATTTTCAGTGCTCTGTCCCTGTGACTGCGTAATGTGCTGCAAGATCGGCAGACCATGCCTTCCATGATTCAACATGGAAGACCAGTTTTCAGCACAAATATAGCACTTTTCATCTGCAGAAGTCACAGTTAGTTAGAAAGGGGCTAAGCAAAATGATGTGTAACTCAGGTGCCAGCATGAACAGGATTGCGTTACTTCAGCTTTCTGAGTTTTAGAACAAAATTTGGGTGCAAACGGGTAAGGAATCAATGCGAAAGATGTGGGCCAAGGTTTTTTAATATCAGTATGAGCGACCTACAAAGTTGCTTTAAAACATCTCCTTGTTTCGCAGGTAACTTGACTGTCAGCATAACTTGAGTATACATTGAAGCAGCTGAACAGTCTGCAAGAATATCTGCACAGGATATATTCTTCTGTGGCAGTGCCTACCAGAAGGTGATTTGAGAGACATTCTGGATGATGGCTTCACTCCATTTGGAGATTTCCACCCTTCTAGCAAAGACATTTCGAACTTGTTCTGTGTTTTCAGAGAGCTGAAGATCAGTGATATACATATGAGGATTTAGATCTCTTACCCTCATAAAAACCTGATTATAATCAGTAATGTTCAATGTTAGTGGCTACTAATGGGATTTCTGAAGGCTGACAGCCTTAAAGAATGGAATTATTAAAGTATGGAATAAAGTGTTGAAGGAGTCCATACAATGTCAAAACACCTTAATGATTTAACCTAAATGATCCTGTGTCTGGGCACGTGCACACATGTATGCATAAATATAAATACAAATTAGTAATCAATAACAAGGTAGTAATAAGAAAACACATCTCAAATTTTCTTAACTCATTGTCAAGAAACAGAAAATACATAGTGTGTTTATTTATATCTTTGGTTTGGGGATTTTTTTGTTGTTGTTGAGGGGAGAACACAAACTGGGAAATACAACTACAGCCATCATTGAAGAGAGCTGCACAAATGAAAATTATAGGCAAAGGAGAGTGAAAGGGATAGAATACTAATAAACATACAATTCATGTGAATCCATTGTCATTTACACAAGGGTAAACCAGACTTATGTTAAAATTAGCACCCATTTCCTGTATCAGGGCTGCCTGTATTTACTACAGATGGGATAATAAAAGATGTTGCCCTTTAAGTACCAACTCAATAAAGACCTGAAGCTTTCTGGAAGCAAATTCACAGGATCACAGAATGGCTGAGGTTGGAAGAGACCTCTGGAGGTCATCATGTCCAACAGCAGGGTCAGCTAATGCAGGCTTCCCAGGACTGTGTCCAGTTGAGTTTTGAATCTCCAGGACAGAGGAGAGGACAGAAGGACAGAGACTCTACAACCTCTCTGGCCAACTTGTGCCATAGTAAAAAGTGTTTTCTCGTGTTCAGATGGAATTCATGTGTTTCAACTTGTGCTCGTTGCTTCTTGTCCTGTCTCTGGGCGCTACTGATAAGAGTCAGCCTCCCTCTTCTTCATTCTCTCCCATCAGGTGTTTACACATATCAATAGGATCCCCCTGCACCTCTTTTTCTCCAGGATGAACAGTTCCACCTCTCTCAGCCTCTTCTTGTATGAAGAGGCTCCAGTCCCTTAGTGATCTTTGTGGCCCTGTGCTGGATGGACTCTCTCCAGTCAGTCCACCTCTCTTGTACTGGGGAGCGCAGAACTGGAGACAGCGCTGGAGGTGTGGCCTCACCAGTGCTGAGTCGAGGGGAAGGATTGACTTTGCCTTGACTAATGCTCCTCCTAATGCAGTCCAGGATGCTTTTGGCATGCTGTTTTCTGGGCGCAGTGATGCATGCCTGCATTCCCAGATACCTGGGAGGCTGAGTCCACCAGATCGCTCGAGCCCAGGAGTCAGGGACTGCATTGGGCTATGCTGAGCAGGTGTCCCCACTAAGGCCAGCATCAGTATGGTGTTCCCAGGGAGCTCAGGGTCACCAGGCTGCTTAAGGAGTAAGTCAGGCTGGGTTGAAAATGGAGAGGGCCAATATTCGTTGCAATAGACAAATTCAAGAAGTTGAGAAAGTTGTAGATATTAAATTTAAGCCTAGAAGGGAATTAAATTGTCTTAAATATGTTGTATTTTGAAAATATTTCATGATAGTTTGACTTTTTTTTTAAATGAGGGAGACTTTTCTCACATGTTCAGCTAACTAAATAGTAGCTGCTTATTTTCTAAATTAGTTTTCTGAGCTTTAACGTCTAGGTTAGAACAGAATGTATTATCCTACCTACTTTGCCATTGACACAAAGGGAGCATGGGTGACTAGTTTAGGCAAGATATCTGATGCTCAGGTAACAGAACTCAGGTAAGACCCTGATCTCCACATCCACACACACAGAGTGGTTTGGCAATGTAATTAGCACTGAACCAAGCACATTTGTCAGGCATAAACCTTTTTCCAAGCCTCCACAGCTGGGCAGCATTACACCATGGCTATGCTTGCTCAAGGTAAGGCTAGGGACTGCTTCACCCACTTCCATGTCACCCTGTACTGTTGAAGTGACAGTGAAAACAGTGAGCTTTGGGGCACCGTCAGTGTTTCCCACGGGCATACCACACTGTTCAGGAAACTTCTCCAGTTGCTCTTCTGGACTTCAAATGGGTTGTTGGGATCGACTTCAGTTAAGTGACTCAGGTTGCAAAATGGGCTGAACATTTTTAGTGGCTGAACATGGGCTGAACAAAAAACTGTATGTCTCATTAGACCTTCACTTGACCAGTAAGTATTTCCGTGAGTGCTGTGCTTCGTTCCCAGCTACTCAGACCACTTTTGCATCTAGGATGGAGTCTGCTTTTAGGACATGTCTATCAGGACCAGCATCAACTCCAGGAATGTAGACATAGGCATGTCTGAGAAAGCAAGCAGCAAGTTATGGGTGTTTTCTAGCCTCTTCTGAGGCAAGAGGAGGCCTCAGGGGTACATCTCAAAGTGTAAAACAGTGACCAGATGAAAGGAGATTTAAAGCACAGATTAAAGGAACCTTTATTAGAGTACACATTAGAAGAAGTAGGACAACTAGAACATTTTCTCAGGATGTGCTCAGAACCACACAGGAATCATTTCAAAGACCAGTGGCTTATGACTAAAAGAGTGTAAAGTGGTTTTGGACATCATATGTCTCTCATTTTTACCACAGGTTTAGCGATGCATGGACAAACAGACCAATTCCAGCACAAGGGGCACTTAATTTCTTATTAAATGATGCTATTTAAAAGTTGGCAGTTTGAAGCAATGGTGCAATACCAGATTCTCATGCTCTGATTCTTATGACCCCTCTTCTCCACCCTTTTTGTGTTGAAAGCCCATTTGGATTAACCTGCACATATTGGCTGGCTGGGAGCTCAACCTATGATCAAAAAATACTACTGGTCCCAGTGCTTATTTTTCTAAGCAATCCTATCATCACCAGTTGGGCTAAGTAGATTTTTTCATTTATAACTGACAAGTAGATGGCCTCTTAGCAGGCAATATCCCTAAGGTGTATGTAGCTATGTAACTAGAATAAGATTTACTTGAAGATACTTAAACATTCATGACAATTCTCCTTAAAATTTAAATATCAGAGTTCCCTATCTCTAAAATAACTCCCACTGATTCCAGTGAAATAGATACTAATTACCCTTTGAGGATTTGAACCAGGAGCATAACAGAAGGCAAAATGTAGCTCACAGAAATGCATAATAGAAAAATAATTATGATACTATAAAAATAACTTTTAGTGCTGTTCTAGTGATTATTTTGAATTTATACATTTGCTTTAAAAGGATTGACAAGATATATAAATCTGGTTCTACAATGTTTTAGAATTCAAATCTGAGAGAAACCATGTCCTTGAAATTACAACAACCACCTGAATTTAGTTTAAAACAGTTCAACTTACAAGAATGAGTATGATTTTTTTGAAAAGGCTCTATTTTCTTCTATAAGTATTTGATAATATAAGCTACATTAGATGGACTATAAGGACTCAGTTGATCCTATAGAAGGCTATGCTTCTGCAAAGTTCTAAAAGCAGTCTTTGCTTTTAGCAAAGTCTTTTAGCCGTCAGCTTATTGCAGTACCTGTTAGAGAAAATCATACCTGTTAGAAAAAACAAGCTATCTTGTCTTATTAGGCTATATTTTGTTATTAGGAACAAGATATTATCAAGCTTTGATGTTAGCTCCCACCTGTGGGAAATATTAAAAGAAATTTGCAATAGTCAGCATTTAACTCTGTGTGGTAGGAAATGCAAACTATGAGGCTAGTCCCAAAAATCTAGCTGATTTGGCCTGCTAAGTCAACAGGCACAAAACACTATAGTTATAAACAGCCAGTTTAAATCTGCAGACAGATAGATGTTGGACTACGCAGTTGCCTAGATGACACCTAACATTTTTGGTGTGCTTTTGAGTGAGATGGTTTTAGATACATTGAGTCTGGATACCCTTACCTTGGGTTCAACAGAACATAAGAGGTTTTCAGGTGCCTTGTGGACTCACTTTGTGAAATGAAAGCATTCAGGTAGTTATCCACATACATCTATCATCTTCATCATATGTATTATATCACTTATGAACCTACTCAAGGCTATGTATTATAATCCTTGGAAAGACTGCTATGCCTCAGATTCCTCAGAATCTTCCCACACCACCTAGGTAGAATTTAGATGGTAAATCTGAGCTGCCCATTCTCAGCTGGACCCAAGTTCATCTTTCCCTGAGCTTGGCCTATGCTTTTTGAGTGAAAATTACCGTAGTGCCATCTAGTGCTACTCTGCTGGTCCTTGCATTTGCTGTTTTCCAAGGACATTGCTTTGGATTCATTAGTTCTAGCTCTAAACACCCTGAAATCTTGAAAATGCAATTAACTTCCTTGGGAACGTTCCCCACCACCCTTTTTTTCTCAGGCAAGTCATAATATAGATCATATACATTTCTATAATAGACCTTCCAGCAATGCCATAAATTGGCACTGAGCAGCGTGACTATGTGGAATGGGGAAGGAACTACAGATTATCTTGCAAAGAGCACATGTTCCCATATCTTCAAAATGTGCAACTTTTAAAAATAGGAATGCAGAAGTTGCTGAAGAAAGCATGTCTAGAGAAAAGGCCTGATGCCTTCCAGCACTTCTTGCCACTTCTGGGTATGGGGCTGGAGAGCACCAGGGAGGAAAGGGGAGATATCCCTGCTTGCAAAGACAATTTTGAAGCACCAAGCCCATCCCAAATAGTGAAGAAACTATTCTTTTCTCTGTGTATATGTATATATCTCTGTTGGAAAATCCACAGGGATTACCACACCCCAGGAGATGACAAAGACCTCTAAGACTTTCTACGCAATTCTGTTAATGAAATTTACCTGATTCATGTAGCAATTATCTCTTTAACTCACCCAGGTCCCCTGCATTCCCAGCCTAGGAGTCCTAGAGGATTTTGGTATGGACAAGGGACAGCTGCCCTAAAAGTAACTGTAGTTGAAAACCAGTTACCTAGCCATCAACTTCTGGCTTTTTGCAGCCTGAAGCAAAGCTGTGTGCCTTGAGGCATCTAACACTATATTTTTGAAGTGTTTTTTAAATATTACTACAGAGACAGTCATAGTGAGAAACCAATGGGAAATTAGGATGTAGGGGCTTGTGAAAATCCCGCTGGGTTCCTGTCTCCATCTGCAGAAGCTTTTAAATTTAACCTCAAGACACCTTGTGGTCAAGTAAACGTGCTTTGCTAGATGTGACACTGATTTTGTGTGCTGTGGTACAATGTGACCTGTGGTCTGTGTGAAGAGTAGCTGCTGTCACCAGATGTTCCACGTGTCTCCCTAGGCTGTTTATTTAAAGTGCTGGCAGCATCTACCACCAAGCAGTCCAGCACTCAGTGGACCAAATGACTGTTTCCTTGAAGAGCTATAATGTCGAAGCATTTATCTGAAGTAGTTTGAGGCTATGTCCATGATAACAACTAGGGATTGAATAATTTCAGATATATAATAGGTTCCACTTAGACCAGTAAAGTCTATTCTATGATTACTTTCATCTTGCAGTCATTGTAGTTCAAGAACTACACTGGGCTTGCTCTTGAAAAGTTCTACTGACACTCCCAGCATTCGCATTTTCATGGCACCTTCAATACTGATCTAAAATTAGACTGTTCCTGAAATGAATATATTGCTCTTCAATATGCAAGCTGCAAATTGAACAATAAATTCTCGTCTTATATATTTAGGGTTGGATTAGCTTGGGGTAAGATAGGAAGATTTACTTTTTGCCACTTCTGAGGTCATAAAGTAAATAATAGAAACTGTTTTCTGTGCAGTCTGCTTGAAAGTTATAGCGATTTATTAGCTAACAGAGCAAATTTTGTCTGGTAGCAGAACTATAGGTAAGACAGTAAAATAGGTAGGAGAGGTAATATTAAGGTAATGTTAGAAAAATCTAAATAAATATATATCAAGAATTTAATCCAGTGTACAAATCTAGAAGCATTATTGCTATTTTTTTTAACTTTGGAATAGGCACAAACATCCACATACTTGATATAAATGTCTAGACCTTATCTTATTTGAGTGAATTCATGTCTGTTTAATAAGCAGAATGTTGCCAACAACTTTATATAAAGCCCCACATGTTTTTTTCCTCTGGAATGTCTCCAAGCAAGTCACACTCTTCAAAAAAACTTCTGGCCCTCATCCTGCAAAGGCTTGTGTATGTGTCAGGTTTTACATGCTGTGAGGAGCCTCATTGATTTAAATGGAGCTCAAATAAGATGTTAAGCATCTGCACAAATTTCACCCGGTTTAGGACTTTTCTTTGAAAAACATTTATGTGTTCTTTACCTTCTTTTTGCAAGGGCTCCTACTGCCCACTGCTCAGTCTTTATGTATCCAACAGTTTCTGTAGCTGTTCTAGTATTACTGCATCCTGAATTTGATGGGACATTTAACAGGATCCTAAACTATGCAAAAGAACCCGGCTACTCTATACTTTTCGCAGACCAAGTATGCAATACATTATCCCTCGAAAAGTATTAACAGCTCTCTGTGAGTTAATGACAGATAGAATAATAATCCAATAAAAAGTATCTAAAATCCACTCATCAGGATTAAGGATATCCCCCCATGGATACCAATAACTTTCATTTAAAAAAAAGTTTCTAGTGCTGCTTCTTAAAAAAAATTCAAATGTGTCTTGAGAATGATACAGTATAGTACCATTTTCCTGAGTCTGCAGAAGATAATACCAGAGTCTCCACTGCTGCCCAATACCGTCTCAGATTGCAAAGAAGTGAAAAAGCCTGATGTGAGGAGACACTTTTCAGATTTTGCCATATAAGTCCTCCAGAATGACAGCAAACCTCATGTCTTCCTGAAGTCTTCGAGGTGACTGTATAGCTATTTCAGAGGTGTTCACTGTCTATCTTGGATAGTGCTTAAGTTAGAGAACTGAAAGCAATGATTTATAATTACCATCTGACTGTCACCCGTTTGGAACATACCACAGGAACTGTGGGAAAGACTGATACAGTTTAATTTAGGGACATTCTTACTGAATTTTATTTTCCACTATACGTTAGCTCTGATAAGAATCATGCTGTGCTAAATATGTCTTAGCAGTAAAATATGCCAAGTGGACTACCCAGATTTTATTCTTTTTAAAAGGTCAGGATTACATTCCCATTGTATCTAGAAAACATTTCACTCATTTTGTGAGTACAGTGTATTAAACATAAAAATGAGCTGATTGACAGTGTCACAGCTAAAGACAGTACACAACTGACTCATTCTTTTAAATGTCAAATAGATGTTCCACTCCAGCATACTTCAAACTGGTTAAAAGATTTAGATATAACAGGTGTAGATCATTTTTTCCCTGTCAAGCAATAAATATAACTTAAGAAACTATATAGAAACAGAAGGCTTTAAATATAAATATTTCCTTCCCCTAGGAGCTGTACAGAGGATGTCAACACATGTGACTTCTGAAGGTTCAGTGACTGGTTTCACATTTTTACCACACATGATAATGTGATAAAAGTTTTCCTCTGTGATAACTGTTCCTACATCTAAACATTTGACCTGATTTCTGTCAGAAGGACTTTGGTCTTGTCTGCTTTCTTTTGCATGGGTTTGGGTTTTTTTCTCTTTGCTGCTTTTACCCATGGGACAGAAACAGTCTAAGCTGTCCCATCTTTCCTGGATGACCCTGAACATGGTATCAATCACAGAATCACAGAATCTTAGTGGTTGGAAGGGACCTTTGAGATCATTGAGTCCAACCACATTAAAAAAACCAAACCAAAACAAAAACAAACAACAACAACAAAACCTCAAAAAAACTCCCCACCCAAACAAACACAAAAACACACCCACAAGCCAAAACAAAACAAAACAAAAAAACCCATAAAACCCAGAAAAATCACACACAAAAATAAGCACCCACCAACTAAACCCCACACCCACAACCCCACACCCACA
>BJBW01009676.1:14038-95212 GCA_004320125.1 Scolopax mira | reverse complement strand
CTCTGGTCCTGTCGTTATTCCCTTGGGAGAAGAGGCCAAACCCTACCTCTCTACAGTTTCCTTTCAGGTAGTTGTAGAGGGCAATGAGGTCTCCCCTCACCCTTCTCTTCTCCAAACTAAACATGCCCAGTTCCCTCAGCCTCTCCTCATAGGACTTGTTCTATGTTCTATCAAGCAGCAGAGTAGGGAACAAATCACTGCTCTGATGAGACTCCTTTCCAATGAGCAAGTATCTGTGTGAATAAGTCATCAATCTCCACTCAACCTGATAAACGAAGATCACTAGCCATTGACTTTCATATTAATCATGTCTTGTTATATGTACGAGTCACATACTGGGTGTGTGTGCATGAGCATGAAGTGAGAGGTCGAAACATACTGCTACAGAAGATATCTATGTTGGATGTTAGGGGGTGTGTGAAGAGGCACTGAGGTTTAAAGAGGTGAAGAAAGGAAGGAGCAACTGCATAGGAAGGAAGTTGGGCAGAGGAGGGTGAGAGTGAAAACAAGGATGATCAGGAAAAGTGAAGAGTGCATGAATAAACTGAAGGAGAAGCAGCAAACAACAGCAGTGGTCCAGAGAAATGGAGACTGGTGCAGAAATAGCTGACACCCAAATTTTGGAATTCAGTGCATAGTTTTGTCCAGGAGGACAAGGCCCTTCCCAGCTGCTGCTGTGCATCTCTTCAGACAATGGGAGAAAGGAAGGTATTTGAAGGCTTTGGCTTTTACTCCCTGATCTCAGCCTTACATGGCTGCTTTGAGAAAAAATAAGACTTTAAATTGCTGAGGGAGATAGAAAGGAAGAACAAGGGAGAGGGAGATAGGAGTCAAGGCTCATTGCGATTATAATTCAGGCTGCTCGCCAACTGCTGCTCGCCAAATAGTTTATTTATTGTTCTGGTTACTATTGGATAATACTAAGACATGTCAAGTTGTGACCTGTGAAAGGTGTTCAGAAGGCTTTCAGTCCTTAGCAGAGAAAAGATTTTGCCACTCCTCAGGTTAAATATTTAGTATGGCTACAGGCTGTCTGTGAGTGCAGTGAAGGATCCAGCTGGAGTGGAGTGGGTTGGAGGTAGTCTTGGTAAAGAGAAGTGAAATCAAACTGGAAACTGAACTGTGCAGAAGCCTGGAAGTGTGTACGTCATCTGTGGCCTAACATCACATTGAAATAAAATACATTTAAAATGAATTCTTCCAGTGTAAAGAAAGATTCAGATGCCTTGATGCCCTCCAGTATGGCAAATCAGTGCATGGGATCCTCTTCCCAGCTGCTGCTCCTGTAGTCGGGAGGGAGGCCCTCCAAACCTGCCCTGTCTGTCCAGCTGAGGCACAGAAGTTCAGAAACCCTACTAAGCACCTCAGACCTTGACTATGGTTTCTTCTGATGGTACCAGGGATCCTCCTTCAAACTCTTTCTTACACCCCAGATGCCTTTGTTACCCCTTACCCCACCACCTTTAAGAGTGAAGAGGAAATTGGTGAATGCTCAGGGACGCGGGGTCCAGTGCAGAGGTGCTGCAGCACCCATCTCCCCTGGGCACGGGGTCTCTCTGCTCTATCAGCTTCCACTGCCACAGCAGGAGGCTCCCAGAGTCAGTAGTGCAAGGCATCTCTGCTGGCCAGCCCATGGAGCAAGGGAAGGATAGAAGGAGTTAGTTTAGCCCTTCGCTGTTCCCTGTTGCCAAGTAATAGTGCACGGGCAAGTCAGCTTTCAGAACTCGTTATGGATGATCTGATATTTAATAAGAATTGCTGGTTTGTTTTGCTGTGAAAAGATGGGACGTTGCAGGATTGTCAGCTCTGGAGCCAATCTCTTACAAAGAGTATTCCATTTCGCTCACACCCATCTCTCAGTGGCACCGTTTCCTACCCCCTCCATTTAACAGATTCATTTTCATCTTTTATTACCATTCCTTTAGCTTTACACAGTTCACTGTTGTAACTCCAAATAATCTCCATCTGGAATATCACTTTGGCTCTCTTTTTTCATATTACTGGCAATTCATTAGTTCTGTCAGTGTTTCAGTTTAAGTCTGCCTTCAATTTTTTACATTTTGTTTTATTTTGGTGGTGAGCTGCTGGAAGATTGTTAGCTGAGTTTCTGAGTGGATTGCCTTACCTTCTATTTCTGATTTAAAGGTACCAAATGCTAAAAGTTAACAGGCTGTGTCACAGCAGAGATTTCACAGGTTTTTTCAACAACCATGAATAATGCTTATAGTGAACTTCTTTTTTGTCCTCCTAATGCTTGGTGTATGCTTGTGATGGACACTATCAAGCTACTAAGTTTAGACATGAACTTTCACGGCTGTTCAGTTGTGTTCCCAAATCTTTGTAACTCCTTCTTGGTATTAGGATGCCATTTTCCCCCTCTCCCACAATTATGTAGTCTCCAGTTTCAGTAATTCTAAAAATTATTTTACGTAATAGCAGTAGTGTGTATTTTCATATATCTTTACTTGTCTTTCTGTAAGATTATTTCATTGTTATTCTTTTCCCTTTTATCCCTACAAACATAAGAAGTATGTTAGAACAGATTTGCCTCTTTACCAAAGTGCTCAATTAAAATCAGCTAAATCCTTCTTCTCTTTACAATTTCTGCGCATGCAGAGCAGAAAGCAGGAAATTCATTCAGGACCAGAGTCTGTCGTCTTTTCCACAGGAGTAAATCCAGAGATCTTTGCTGAGTGCTCCGGAGTTGTGGTTGAGGTATCTCCGTTCAAATGAGACCAAAATTTCTGCTTTAATGTATAGCCAGCAGCACAGTTCTCTCATTACCAGGAAGATGCTCAATCCTAATAGTGTTTAACTGTTTTCAGAAGGGTTACAAAGATGGTCACATCTTTTTTCAGCATGCTCTGAACTTACTTTCATAATTAAGGGTGTTTTACAAAACACTGCAGAAGTTCATTACACTGTGAATAAAGACAACTGTTGTTGTTTGGGGTTTTTTTCACTCTCCCTTCAAATTCGAATGCATTTGAAATCTCTTTGAGTTTCTTGGCTATCCTTTCACAGAGTATACAATTATGGTGCTCTTGCAGCAGACTGTTACCTACTGGTGCAGCAATACAGCTCTCTCTGATTGGAGGAATTATTTAGAGTTCTCTCCTAACATTTTTACCCTTCCTTGGGCCTAAAATCTGGCAGATTTGTATTCTGCTCAGGGTCTTTCTGTAATACGACCAGAATCTGTTTTATTATGAAATGTGCCAAGAAAAAGACTTAAAAATTATTATTTTTCTTTTCTGTACATTTAGCACTGCTGTGTGATTTGAGACTCTCTGGCAGAAAAAAAAAATACTTGGTTTGCTGATGTGACTTCTGTGATCTGCAGTAAATATTGTCAAAATGTAGAAGTTTGAAAAGGAGTTTTCTCCTCAAATTTTCAATCGTCTACCCCTATACAATGCTGTAGATTTCATTCTGGGCTTCTGCACGTAAATTAAGGAAATTCTTTCCTTCAGTAAGAAGGACTGTGAGGGGATCCTTCCTACTTCCCTACACTTTTGCAAGTCACTTGCTCCACAGAGGTAAGTTCCTTTCTTTTGGGAGGCCAGAGTTCTTGGGCTCACCTCAAGGGCTTCAGGGAAATTGGAGAAAGCTGCCTTGTGAACCCCCTGGCCGCTGCCATTTCAAAAGCCAGACGGGGTATCTTTCTACTGGAAGTGGTGGGCTTGAGTTGTGAAATCCAACTGCCTCTATTATGTCAGAGTGAGACAAGATGATCTTCGATGATTCTTTCTGGCTGCAGGGCTTATGAATTAATGAAGAGATGAAGAGGCACAGAGAAAGAGCTCCTGTTCTTGGGGAGTCCTTTTGCACATAAGAAACAGTAAATATTTCACATGCACAAGACGCAGTGTTAGAGAAGCCTAAATGACCTTCAAATTATTATTTCCCAAGATTCTTGTACTTTGCTTTATACTTTTTTTAAGGTAAAGGTTTTCCATGGAGTTAATTTGTATTTTGAACACTTCTAATACTTTTATTGTTGCACTTAGGAAATCTGAAAAGATTTATTATTTTTGTGTAGTAATTGCCTTCTGCTCCTGACAGAGTAGTACTGACACAGCACTGTAACAGCACTGAGACCGTGGCCATGGGATTCCCATGTGTCATTCATTCTATCACAATGTATTTTTCCACCTCTGAAATTTTCTTCAACTTTAATTAACTGATCCCATCAATATGCTACAATAGCAACTCACTGGAAAACAATTGCAAATTCTGGTATGATATATTGGCTTTCTAGAAAGACTTACTCTTTTTCTGAGATATTTACTAAAAACTAATTAAATTTGTTTTACAAAACATATAAACATACGAGTTGCATTATTGTTTTTTTTAAAAAGCAACGATTTCAAGAAAGTCTCTTTTTATAGCTTCTAGACTCCTAAGGAACATACGTTTTACATAAAATAATGTTTTATTCCTGAGAAAGAGTTGGTTTTCCTCCAAATGCCAAAAGCTAAGACATTTGAGAATGCAAAAATCTTTTTCTATTTTCATTGGCAAAGAATCACCATTTCTTATGATATATAATTTTACAGCTTTGTAAGGTGATATGAGCCACTATTATTGCTAACATTTATTTCGCTTTAGAGTAAAAATCAGCAGGGAAAAATAGAGAGCTTTGCAAGACAGTAGAGAGCTTTATAAGTACATTAATTATCTTGGCACTTTTAATATTTCTTCAAATAAATTTGTCTTACTGTTACAGCTCCATTACAGTTAAGTGCCAATCAGCTTTTCAGTGTTCTAACATGATTTTTAGGAGTTAGAACAGCTTCATATGAAATTGTCTCTTGAAGCCCACTGCATATTTTTGCAATAAAGCTAATTGTTTAGATAATTGTTTATCCTGTCTGTTTGTAATCATTTCCCTTTCGTTTTAAAAAATCCAAAACATTATTTGAAATAATGATGTCTGCATAACCAACATACACATTTAATAGTTCTTTTTAGATGTACAGATCCTCAAGAATGACTTGGTGGCAACATTTCAAGTGTCTCATCGCTGCAGCTTCCCGAAGCTCGCCTCCCATGGGTTATTTAATGTGTTTGTGCAATGAGGTGATTCAATGTGTGCTACATCCCTCCTCTCCTTGTCTGTCTACAAAATAAACTAAAGGCTCTTGGTCGCCCAGTAACAGTGACCACAAAAAGTGAGACAGTTTTTGTGTGCACCTGCATGAGCAGGCACGTTTGTGCTCTTTGAGCATCTGGTCTTTATGGTGACATAGAGGAAATTCCACCTTGGAAAGCTAAGGAGCTAGAGGAAAGCTAAGGATAAATTAGGAACGCCCCAGGAAAAAAGAAGACTAGAGGCCTAGCTCTCACTTTCTTGACATTTATTCCATGCATTCCAGCAAAGTCAGTCTTTCATATTAGTTCAAAAGGGACCAAAATATATCTCTGAGTTTGCAAAATTCTGCATACTTAAGTAAATAATTCTGCTTGTCTCCGAATCTCTTTCCTATTGTCTTGCCCTGCATGACCTCCTGTCCCCTCACTCTTCCTGCTTCCCCTCTACTCCTTCAGTAGATCCTGTGATTTTGCACAGGTCCTTCTGTCTCTTTCCCTGCAAGAGAGAAGGAGCTTTTTGAGAGAGCAAAAATGCATATATATCTTTTTAAAAGACAAAACTGGTCATAAGGAGGCCATTCAATAGCTTATTTATGTTATGGGCAGTCCATGTAAGCATGGCATTGCATTCCCCCTCTCCTAATCCACAATCCTTTCCCTGCAACTGCTTTCCTTTCAGTCTGGATGTCTGGGTGAGCAAATCTTGCAATGACTTGCCTTTACACATCCAGTCTTGGTGTAGGGAATTCAGAACTCACAGAAGTTATGGAGTACAAAGTAAGAGGAGTGTGTAGGATTGCTGGCACATTAGGTTTACTACTGCTGAACTTCAGCCTGGAGCTATTGGAAAAAATGAGGTTTCCAGTGTAAATAAGTGGAGCAAGACATGGGATGTGCTGTGCTTGGACAGCCATAATATTCTCAAGACCCTGTCAAGTTAAAGTCCAGTATCTTATTTTGGTATTGCTAATGACAAGTGTTTAAAATCCATGATGCAGCACCCCAAAATCTTTTTTGGGGCTGGGGGGTTTTTTTCAACTTTTTTAGGCTTAGAATTCATCATTTTTCTTTGCCATTACACATGACATAACTTAGATTTAAGAACTCCACATCAGCCCACATCACACATACTATTTTAAGACACATAATAAAATTATATGCTTCTAGAGCCATGATTAAGATTTTAGGTTATTTCCATTTTATTTCATTTCACTTCTTTCATGAAATTTCTTGAGTCTCATGGCACAAACAGGTTTAAATAATCTCTGGAAAGAAACCCATAAATGTAGAAAACTGTGATGAAGCATGCAAGTCATATAAACAGTACATTCTTCTTATCACACAATGGCTTGAGTTCTCACAAGAACTCAATAGTGTTTAAAAAGTTTAAATAGTGACAGTCTTTGCTGCTAGTGAACTCTCATAAACTCTTAATCAATGAACCCCACAGCCTTTGATTGCATGAGAACAGTCAGATGACATCAAAACCAGCACTTCACACTGTGGTTTACATACAGATTACAGTCACACTATGTACTTCCACTTTTTCATTGCATATGACAGCTCATGACCTTCTGGGTTTCCTTTCATGCTCAAAAACATGAAGGGCTTATAGTTTCCTTAACGACCTATTAAGCTAAGACAAAGGAACCCCTTTTATACTATACAGAAAATGTAAACTTCAAACTTCAAATGTATCCCATTTTCACAGCTACACAGACATCTTGGGAATGATCAGGACAGATCTGAGTTACAGATCTATGCCATTTTAGATGACCTAGGTTGTCCAAGACATCTGTGTTGGTCTGGCAGGTATGATAAGGACTTACAGGAGATTCAAGCCCTTTTGCAGCAGTAGCTGGAGGGTGGTCAGTATCTAAAAATACACTAGATGTTTCTGATTAGGCAACTGAATCACCTACTGTCTAACATTCACAGCTGCACATAAACAGGACAGTTGACAAAATCCATACACTGGTTCCCACCAGCTCCTGTATCTGTAGATGCAAGAAATCACTTCTAGAAGAGTTGTCAATTTTGCACATGCACATTTCAGGAATTGTGCCTTATTCAGGAGCCAGTGTTGATCAGTTCCCTCTCTGTCCTTTATGTTTTTACCATTAATTGTTCATGAAATCTTGCAAAGCTGATAAAAGGCACAAACAGGAGCCAGAGACTGAAGTAACTCACATATCATACCACTGAGCAGACATCAGAACTGGTATGTAACTGAACAAGATTACTTCAGAAACACAACCAGCGATGCAGGAGTAGTAAGTCCTTAGATGAGATTCTCATTTCTTACCTGTGCCAGTGGGCCTGGTGCTAAGTATGGTCACAAAGATGAAAGAGAAGCAGCTGCTCAGCCAGTATTTGGCAGGCCCCTCCAGCAAGCTACCACATGCCTACAAAGAAGCTTTATTTTCCCAGTATGGATACCATGGCAGATGTTACAGGATAACAGCTAAAGAATACACAGTATAAGAACCTTTTAGCCCTGGAGAAGTAGCTGGAACTTCTTAAGGTCTTCCCTATATGTAGGACTTCGTGTGAAAGGACTAAAAAGGTTGCATGCAGGATGACCTGCAGCCTCTCCACTTCTTGCCTTTGAGACAAAGCTGAGAGTTATTAGAGCCTCCATCCAGATCCAGGGTGGAGGAGTAGTCCCTATAGTCCCTGCTCCCCAGCAAGGCAGGCTCTTTCCCTCCTCTTGAGACTGATGGAGGAAACACTGCCTGCTACACATGTCACTCCCTGCTGAGAAGAATTCTTGTCTTTATTCAAAACAGTATCAAAACTCCTTTTGACTGAGCTGAACAAAAGTTTTATCCTTGAAGAAACTAAGGAGTAGCTTTGCATTTCCAGCCTGATTATTCCTAGGAACTTGAAAACACTCAGTGTTCGAGTACCTCAGTGGTTCAGCAGTAGGTGCTCAGGAAGGAGTCTTTTTTTTTCCTTTAAATGATTGATGGAAATGGCCAGAATCTGACCCATTAAAGCTGGATAGCTACTCCTGAACTTTGAATACATCCCTCTCCTAACTAATTTTTGACAGCTAAAATCTTGTTGAGTGGACAACTTGAAATAAAGCGCATGGAAAGTAATATGCGGCTACAATCAACCCTTGGTAATACTTCTGCAGTAATTTATTTTTTTGTCATTCATGAACGTTCAAGCTGTATGTACAGTTCACATACCTATCCTACAGTGCTAAATTCACTGAATGCAAACAATTTGGGGGTATGAGGGTGGGGGCAATACTACAGACATCTCTGATTGTGATAAGAGGAGTTAAGCACTTTGCTCTGACTTCAGTTTCCTGATGACAGGAGTGGGAAACAATTACTATTTTCCCATTTGAATGATGAGTTTATTGTCTTGGGAACATTCCTTGCAGACAACAGAAAGAGGAAAAAGTATCCTACTAGATGTACTTCTATCTCTTTCACTATTTATGTCTCCTGCCAACTCGGAAGCCTGTTTATTTGGTTTATTAAGTATTACAGCTTATTATTTAAAATACCATACAGCAGGACTGGAAGAACTACATACTTAACTATTACTTTATCCTCCTTTGTTCAACTCTTATCTCACAAGGTCATTATTTTAAGAGTGTAGACACATATAACCTTCAAGACACAATGTGACAATAACCTGTTATCTTTTTAGTATCAGCTGTAAAATCCGCAGGATGACTGACAATTATAAATACCTTAGGAAGTGAGCTATGAGATACCTTTTAATACTGGATTCTGATATCTGTATTCTGTGTTGGAGGCATGGTCTCTCTAGCAGGAGGTGTATAAGCAAATAAATGGGAACATATGAAATGTTTCATTCTTGTGGCTCCATTGCCTCTTCCTCTTACCAAAGGATAATCACCATTAGTAACTCCCCCCCTCGCCTTCTGTTTCTGCATCAGATGGAAAAAGCTAATTATTGTCTTTCAGATATCTAGGCAGCTGGAGAACTTCTTTACAATACACGTTACACTTTACAATAAAGTGTAAACTCCCGCTTCTGTGGCCCCAACATGGCACAATCTAGTGAGGAATGTATCTTTCCTTACATTCTGTATTGGTCTGTACTTTAAATTTCAATATATGTGATACAAACATTTAATTAAGTTCACTGCGTTTAGTTTTTACTAGCTCTTCACTGAGACAAGACATTACATTGATTAACCCCGATACCATGCCATTATCTCTGTATGACACAATACAGAGTACAAGTAGACACTTCTGAATTAGCTTGGATTACCTTTGTTCTTATGAGAATGTGTGCAGTGATCCAGGATGGAAGTGAGAAATGCATGGAGGAAGGCAGCACAGTCCTTGACAAGACAGGTACTCACAGGTCAGCAGTCGGGTACAAGGGGGTTCCAGCCTCCATTGCAATTTGCACATCCAGTGGCAGCCAAGGGATGCAAGCTGTGGGGAAAAAAAAAGATAGGTGTATCATTAAATTGATGGGAAATTTCATATATATCTGTCACTGCATCTGAGCAAAGTAAATACAGTTTTTCTTGGATTTTGACAGCATTAATGAGACTTTGAGACCCATAGCTGGAAGCAATTTCCTGGTATCATTTACTCCATTCCCCAGCACCAGTTACAGAATGACGTATATCAAGCTATTCCTGACAGATGGTTATTTCTTATCAGCTTCCAATGAAGGCAATTCCACAAAGACAGTATCCCCTCACACTACTTCATTCCTCTTCTAACTAGGATTTTTTTCTAATTGTTAATCTAAATCTCTTTTGTTATAAATTAACGTAATTACTTCTTAACTTCATACCTGCACTAGACATAGACAACAGTTGAATCAACTTCATGACAACTGAAAATATAGTCAGCAGATTGCTATATTTGTCTTTCCCTCAGTTTCCTCCTTTTTTTTTTCAGCCTAGCTTCCTTCTGTCCTTTCTCAAAACCCAGGATTTCTGAACTGCCTGTCATCTCCATTGCTTTTCTCTCAGCTGTCTCCAGTTTTTCACTCTTTTTAAAATGCAGTGCCCAAAATGGGACTCACAATTCCAGCTGTGAAAGAAAAATCCAGTGCCAAAAAGACCACTCCAAATGATCTTCTTTGGCTCATGTATGGCCTTATTATTAACACTTCCCAGAACACCATTTGTCTGGTTTGCAATCCTGCCACGTATCTGACTCACACTCAGCTTGTGACCCATGTAACCCCTGGTTCTCCTCTGTGATGAGCCCTGCATAAGACCCTCGAGCTGACTCTGAGGGGAGGGTAAATCACGATGTGTTGTGACAGCTGTGAGGAAACAGAGCCTCAGGGGTTGTATCCACCAGCCACAATTAGTTTGCACTGAGACCTGGGTGCAATTAGTCCCCAGAGAAAGGCTTGATCCTGCGACCACTTTTATGAATAGATCCTTGTATTCATTGGAATGTTTAATACAACAAAAAATTAACTGAAACAAATATAAATGGAGTCCATGGGCAGAGGGCAATAGGGAACAGAGATGTCAAGCAGGTCAGTTTATATACTTACAGGCAGGGCATAGGCCTCAAGGCTGTCGTGCCTATTGTTTTTACACTCCGTATGGTGAATAAAATACAGAGAGAGGGGTTCACACCACTAATGGTGCACTGTTCTTCAGATGAATTCTCCTCGCCTCCCTTCTACCTCCGACTTAGCAGAGGAGTCATCCTACCTAACTGATCTAAAACTGCTGTCATGTCTAGGCCCCTTTCGGTCTCCTCTACATTCTGGGAAAGGAAGAAGTGCCACCAGAGCTGTGGATTCACCCCGTTCTGAAATTAATGTCTTGGAGACGTGGCATGAATCACCTCCCAAACACGCTGCCTCTCTCCATTGGCGAGCGAGGGAGTGACCACGACAGCCTTAGGCCAGGTGTCCAATTCTTTGATAGCCATGGAAATGCAATCACATTTATTTCCTTAATGACAGGCCAGGCTCTCCAGTCCAGCTGATTACTTCTACAGGAAAGCACTCATAATCTGTTCCATGCATAGCCAGTTTCAGTATATGTATGAAAATCCATGAAGTTCAATTTAAATGCTGAATATCCTCTCTGTTCTCTGTCTTCCACACATCCTCTGCCTTCAGCTCCAGTCATCTGTAGCAGATTGTCTTTTCCCAGCCATTCCTGGCAATACCTCAATAACCAGCAGCTGGGTCACATTCATGGAGTCACAAGAACAAGACAAAGCTATCAGTTAAAAATGAGATCTCCTCTCCCCAGCTTTCATTCGTCCTGGCATAAACTGACAAAGGGATGTCATTTTTTTTGCCTGACCACATTTCTCATAGCATGTAGAAGGAAGGGTAATTTGCTATCACAGCAATTTTTCCCTTTCACACTTGGCTAACCACACTGTATATTTCACATGATCTTTTCACTCAGCTGCTGCAAGTAATGGTCCCAAGGTACCAGAAATCAGAGACTATGTCGTCTCAGCTTTCTTAGAAGCCATAGAAATCTATGCTAAAACTACACACACTTTACTGATCTTATTAAAACTAATGTTTTGGTAGCAAACTCATGAAGTGCAAACTGTTGTCAGAAAAGCTTTGCTGGTAGATTTTTGCAGAGTAGCACATGCAATTATACAGTACATATATATGTAACTATGGTTCTATTTCTGCAGGACTCCATGGAAGAACTGGAAGGTCAACATCATTCCCTCAAAAGGAGGATGATCAGTAGCTAAATTTGGGATGCAGACAGCTGCTGTTACGGTTTGGATCAGAAGATGCCATTTTCTAGAACAGGAACAGAAACCCATCTTCTCCATTCAAGCTGTGTTTGAAGACTTATCTAACACCACAATTGTTTCCATGAAAAGTACTGTACTTTTGCCACTAGTGGACACACAGATGTTAATTTCTGACAACTGAATTGATCTATTCGTTCCAGTGTAACAACATGGGAAAGACAAGGGATTGGAAATCAAAGGCATGGGAAGGCTTTTGCATATTCTGCTCTGGTATATTTGTATTCTGTAACTGGAAAAACTTAATTGTGTGAAATTAATTAGGTGATGACTTCCAGCAACATTACCTTTTATTATGGCTCAAACCTATTTGTAGTGACATTCTGTGCTCAGTGGCCTAGAGCTGGTCTACATTTTCAAACACTAGATGGTGCCAATGGTCCACACATAAAGAAAAGCTGAGTTTAAAACAAAAATGCTCTATTTAATAGCAACACTGGCGTAAAATACCTTCATCTCTGTGCAGTTCTATGAATTAATTAAAAATCTACTGTTAAAATCTCTCATTTCCTAGAAAGTGATGGAAAAAAAATTCTGTACAAGATAACAGTAACCCTTGGGTTAACCCACGGATAATTTGGTGCTGGAGTCTACAGAGAGGACAGCAATTCAGAAATGAAGTCTCAATACAGGGATGTTAGCAGCATGGGTAGGTCAACATTTCTCCAGTCCAAACCCTTTCTCAGATAGCGACTGGTACAAAGTGCTTCAAAGAAACCCATAAGATCCCTTCACAAGCAGATAATCAGAGTCATAACCCTTGGTCTTTGCCTGGTGCCTATGGGTTGGCTTAAACTTTAAAATACAAAGTCAAACTTTCCAAAAATGTGTTTCTAATTCAAAAACACATTGTTCTTCCTAGATAAAAAAATACTAGTTGACCTATTTTATAACTTAACTACAGACAATGATTGCAAGGTTCAAAAATGCAAATGGCTGCAAACTGTATCTGTGCCTACATAATAAGAAATATGCTAAAACTCTTTAACTTTTTTTCTAGATTTAGTGCTTTTTCGAATAGAAAATACATTTTTCCATATGATAGTCTTACTGGTCTCACTATATGACCAAACTTTAGTGAATGAAAAACAAATTACCATAACTTCAAATAAATGCATAATATTCACTGCATACTGCTTTACAGCAATATTTGGGGGGAAAATCTGTAGCCATTCTGCAAGCCAGTTTCATACTTTCCTGAGGCAGTTTGTATGAGGATATTATCTGTGAGATAATGGTCTTGATAGTTTGTGGGAAGACTGTTATTAAATGACTAGCAAGAAAGGGCAGAAAAAAGAAGGAATATTTGACACCTCATTAGCGTTTCTATCCTAATACTCTATTGTTTCAAATTATTGATGCTGCTCTCTTTGCCCAGTCCAGATTTTCCTGTTTGTATACAGTAGGAGTTCTGCGGGAAGAAGAATTTTTGTCTGCCAAGGATATGCAAGAGAGTGCAATTATCTTCTTTCTGAGTCTTGGGGGAAGGGCTCAGTTCATGTCATTATTTGTCAGTACAGATGCTAGATCCTGGTCCTCATGTCAGAAGGATTATCATAAGGAACATCTCATAAATGCCCATGTAGCTGGACAGAGAGGCTATTTTCTCAGTGGAGAAGTAAGTACCATTTCTCAAATCCTTCTAACATGAACCTTTAAGAAGATTCTTTGGATCTACTCTTGATACAAAATTGTTTCCTGAGAACTGGGTTGTGTCTTCAGCATGTATGTAAATAAATCAAGTTACTTTTAGAATATTGGCCTACAAAACTACAGGTATCTCTTATGAGTAGGCTTACAGAGTGAGGCCCAGTCCATAGGTAACAGAAATGATGTGATATAGCCCACCATAAAGCAGACTGAGCAAACAGAAGGTACCGTGTCTGTTGTTTGTACATCTTGCATTTACTGGAATGATGTTGCCTCAGGAAACTTGTGTACAGATGCTGTGGTGGGAGGGTGCATAGGACAGACAAACATCCCGCCTGGATGCAGTCCTGCGTAACATGCTCTAGCTCTAGGCAATCCTGCTTCAGCAGGGGAGTTGGACTAGATGATCTCTATGGTCCCTTCCAACTCTAAAAAATTCAATGAAATTCAGTGAAACATACCAGAGGAACAATTATACCTATGCCTAGCTGACGATGATGTTTAGAGATACAACAAAGATTACAGGAATTGTGAAGAATGAAGACAGGTCAATAATACAGAATAATCTGGGTGGCATGGTCAACTGGACATAAGCAGAAGATATAATTAAACAGAAAGTTATAGACCTAGTATGAAAGCATAAAAGATCATATTCAGACAATAGGTGAAAGCTGGAAGATCTGTCCTGTGAAGATGTGACATTGGAAAGGATTTGGCAATGGATAAGGCAGATTGTCTGCTGAGCATTCAGCTTCTGATCTGATTCTGTAGCCAAGAACACTAATGCAATCCATAAATGTACTTATAAATCAAAAGTGAAGGGGCCTATTTGACATTTGTGTGATTGTTTTCCACTAAATTCAGTGTTGAGACACTGAGGTTTAGAGGAGACTCACAATTGCCATTAAAAATTGGAAAACATTTTGTAGTGAAATATTTCAGGAATTTGCATTGCTTTGCTTATGGAACAAACATAAGTCCATAACCTCCTGCGCAGTTCCTCTGCAGATTAGCATTACTTCACACGCCCACTGGGTGCACTGTGTCACTCTTACAGTACGTGGGTAGATCAGGTTCCTAGGATGGGGTCATTTTCAATCTCATTTTGACGCAGTTACATTTTGCAAAGTTAGGTGAAATATTCTTAAAGAGAACGCCAGTGATGGGAGATGAATCTGTTACCCATTCATTAGGGATATAATGGAAATAAGGACTTTGGTTAAAAACTCTGTTCTGAGAATCAGCCACCTCAAGGTTCAAGTCATGTCTGTTTGAGCAGGCAATTGCTGCGACACCACTCCCCGAAATCCAGAGAAGTCCTGAGTACATGGGCAAGTCTCAAGCCCAAAGCCAAGAATCTGCAAACTAAGTGACACTTCCAATATCTCTCCTCCAACAGCCCTCAGGAATGGCTAAGGTAAACAACACATGTGCTGCTCACATTGCAATGTTCAGACTCAGAAGGGATGAATTTGTGGGTGTGTCTATGAGCAGCCTGTAAAGAGAATGCTCATTCCCTAGACTTGGCGAGAAGTTTACAAAAATAAACCCATTTTGTGATACAGACCACATTAGTATTTTCAGCCTACAAGACAGAACTATTCTAGAACATTAAAATGGCCAAAGGTGTCAGAACTGTGTTTCCTAACTTTCTGTCCCAACTTTAAACTTGTTATGTGATATAGATCATGCCAGAATTTTCACCTCCAAAAGTGTGAGTTTTACACACATGTTCACCTAGGAAACTCTGCTTACATATCAAATAAGTAGGAGTTAAGCTCAGGCTAAGGAATAATGAAGTATTGAATCACATCACGGCTCATTTACCAGTTTATAGCCATTAACAAATTTTATAAGTTATCCATATTTGAATTTTTCATTTGAATAAACCCAACAAATCTTATTATTACATGCTTCATAGTGAAGTTTTAAGCTCTAATCTGTTAAACTGTAAAGCCTGATGAGATCCTCAGCTAGAAGATGTTAGGAACAAATAAGATTTATTTGAAAGTACAGAAAATGATCTGAACAAATACCAGATTCGGGTAAATTAATAGCAGGAAAATATACTCTGTTTCACTCTATTAAGATGAATGGCATTTTGCCTGGAATATGAGTCACGGAGGACATTATATTCTGAGTGTAAGACATAGCTAGACAAGAAGGAAAGAGAAATAGTAATCTGGAGGATAAATTGCAGGAAGAAATAACTAGGAATACACTGAAGTGATAGCAATACTGCATGAAGAACTAGTTAAGACGAAAAGCTAAATTGTATCTTATCACTTTGAAAGCCATTTGAATTAAAAGGCTCAAGGATTCTGATGAGGGAGTGAATCAGATCTCAAAGCTTGGCATGTAGTGCGTGAGAGGATAGGACAAAGCATTCTCAGTCTGGGAGACCTGGCTCTGGAAAGAATTTTCAGCAGAGGTTAGATGAATCACGGTCTGAGCTCTCATGAGTCATTGCAAAACCTTCATTAACATTTGTAGACCCAAACAAACATTTACAATACCGACTGAAAACTCCCAGCTCTCCCACAGAACAATGAAGGATTAGAAGAAACAGCCCAGTCCAAAACAAAGCTTTGAAGAAAGTGAAATGTGAGAGAAGCCAGAGACTCAGAATTGAAACATTATCCATTGTTTCTATAAAGAATTCCTCAGAATTGGTGATGCCATTTCCATCTTCTCTGGTCACATATAGGCATCTTGTTGGTACTTAGACATTTTGTCAAAGCAGCATTAGCAATGCTGGCATCTATCCCCACACACAGTAGTATCTCAGCTTGTGGTGGCAGTTTCCATTCGCTCTTTTTTTGTGGACTAAAAACTCAGCCTTCATCTGCAACTAGGACCATATGGCATTACTGTCACCATTACAGTAACTCCGTTCAAAAGTAAGAACTCCAGAAACACAAAAACATGTCAGGACTGAAATGGGGAAAGCTGGGAGTGACAGCAGGACAAAGCAGTCAAACTGCCGGTGTGCAATTACTACACTTAGCTATACTGCTTGCCAAACGCAGTCCTATGCAGTGTCGTTAGCAGAATCCAGTCTTAATAAATGTCATTTGAGTAAGAAGCTTTGCAGACCCTGATTTGACAAATCAATTACTGACATTACACAAGTCCTGCTTTGAGTCATTTTTGATTGAATGCACTGATACTGACTGCAGCCAGAGCTGCAGATATTACTTCCATAGGACTTTTGGAAAATTTTTTCTTGCAGCAATAACTACAAAATAGCCTAAAAATGTGCCTGTTAATTTAAGTTTGCTTTGCTGCTATATTTAAATCTACTTACATATTCTGTCAACGACAAAGCAATTCCCCCCAACACTTTAATGCACTCTGCCTACATTTCTTTGTTCTGCTCTGTACTTGCACTCTGAATTTTGGCTTGGCAATGTCTTAAGCTTATTATCTAGAACTTCTCTCGAGGCTATCAGTTTTATCTAGATTGCATTCAGATTTTAAATTTATGGCTAAGCTTTGCTTTATCTGGCTTGATTCAACATCTTCCTAAAAGGAAGTTAGATTGAAGTATGTTTGTTTGATCCGACATTTAAGTTCTTTTTTTTTATTAGGTTCTGCATATTTAAAGTGGGTTAGGAAATTGTCACAAGTACTGAGCCATTTTCTGAACACAGAGATGTGGGAAAAAGCATTGCTTACGAGGGGCTGCCCCAGCTCTCACTGAAATCATCAGAAGCTGTTTCATTTACTGCAGCGGAAGCTGAGCTAGAGCTCAATGTCAGAACTACATTTATTCCAGGATTTATTCCAGAAAGTGAAAACCAAATGTAAAAAACAGATGTTTTTTACATCTTTCCAGGTCTTTATTGAGGTGGAGAGAAGGAAGGATCCCAGTGCTGTTTACAATTGCATGAATTTCATGAAATGCAATTGATTTAAGTTTCCAGAGTTCTGTGAAACTCTCAGCTTTCATCTTAAAAAAAAGAAAAAGAACAAAAGAAAAAAGTAACTTAAATGCTTTTAAGACTACAGAGAAAGGTGAAAAACCATAAGTAATAAGAGCTCAACTATAAGAAGGCCAAGTCCCTCCTCACAAAATGATTTGTGGTAAAATGTTATGATTTTTTAAATCAGCTTCACAGTTTGGAATTTCATTCACTTTGAATTGCTTGGTATTGTTAATGCCTCTCTCTCACTGTGCTGGATAATTATTCTCTGTGTCATGACATTTCCCAAAGATTCTCAACAGAGTCAGCACTCCCATCATGCCAGAGGCTGTCCAAAAAGTCAAAATTTTAAAAGGGGAAAAGTCATGTAGCATGTTAGCAAAATTAATTTTACCACGAGGTAATATGAAAATGGATGAAAAAATGCTTTTTAAATTATATCATAATCTGCCTCGATCCTTGTATAAATTAAGACTTGAATGGATGTTAGAAGACCTTTTGCCAAAATATCCCAGAATGCATCAGGTTGGTTTTTTCTAGAGGGAAACTCTAGAAATATCATAGCAATATGCATATTGCTTATGCATATATATGCAGAGCTATTTGAAATTCCAGGGCCCTGTGAGTAGTACAAAATACTGACAGCCCCATCTAATTCTGTATCTGATCTGCTGCTCATCCACTGTACTCAAATTTCTACAAACAGAGAAACTATTGCAAGAGCAATTACATAATATACTGCTCATAAATCGTCCAAGTACTTTATTAGCTCTGCATACCTAGTTATCTCGTGGTATTCCACTATTCATAAAAACCTGCTTGCTGTTTTCACAGAAATGAATTTGTGGGATCACCTGTGCATTTCCAGAGCATTCTGATCCATTAAGGGCATGCAGACTCTCCCACCAAATCAGGGGACCATGGATGAAATTTCAAAGAATTTCTTGTGTGTCACTTACTATTCTTTATCTGTCTGATTAGCAACTAAGTCTGTAAGTCATAATAGAATATTTTAAGTTCTTTGCTGAAAAAATATACAACCTAGCAGGAAAGGAACTTCCTTTATGGCACCTACCCTGTTTTCTGACTAGGGAATTTTCATTAATATTTTCAGCTCTGAAGTTCAAAAGAGGAAACAGTCAATGTATCAGAAATCCACTCCCAGCTGATTTCACTGGCTGACAACTGGTACACACATGAAGTATGGCAGTACTACCTAAATATTCATCCATGACTTACTTGCATTTTCTGTACATCTTTCCCTACCATCTACAGTCTAAAAAGCATCTGCTTTTATTTCTCAAGCCAGGCAGGGAATGAGAAGAAAACGTGAGCGAAATTCTCAGAGGGCATAAAAGTTCAGTTTGAAGGTTGCACCAAAACCCTGAGATCTTCATTTCAGTCTGCGATGAGTGTCTGAGTTTCAGCCACCAGCCATGCACAAAGCCATCTCCTGAGACAGTGGCAGAGGGGCACTCACACAGTGTCTCCAGCCTGCGGGAGCCAAGCCAGGGGAAGATGTGCAAGATGCACAGCTAAGATGGGATGAATCACAGTCCGGAAATAGATATTTCTCTCCACTGAGGATAAGGAGAACACAAGGTGATTCAGTTGACAGGGTCTTTTAAAATACAGTCAGGGAGCTTCAGTGGGCTGGTCTGATTCCAGTAAATCAGGCATCCCTACCCAAGGTTGTAGGGAAATTTCAGAAGAATTAGAACAATTTTCTTTTCCATAGCATGACAGTCAATTAAAGCTAGAGCTTTGTTTGTTAATACTCTTAGCTACATGGTGATAAAGCATTCCAGGCCAGAAGAAAATGGTATACAGATTAAGATATAATATAGAGAAGATCTGTATCTGTATCTGTATCAGAAAATATAAAAAAAAAAAAAAATACGTATCTTAGATAATGATCCTAGGTATATTTACCTTGTCTTTTCCACTGTATTGCTTGTCATGACATTAGCTTTTGTATCTGCACCATTAATTCTTGACTATTCTCTAGATAATTATGCAGACAGATGCACTATATAGGACATCATTGTTTCAGGCACTGCACAAACACAATGGTGACATACCCTGCCTCAAGGAGTTTTCTGTCTAAAAGATGAACTAGAACAGAATTGTTTCTGGCTTCTTTCTGCAAAGCCAAAAAAGACTTCAGGAGATAGTATAGTCCAACTCTATGCATTAAGGCCAGCTAAGGCGTACTCAGATTTGTCCATTTTCTTGGAAAACAGCAATGAAGGCTGTTGTACGATCTAGCCATACAATCTATTTCAGCACTTTGTATAATAGAATGATGAAAATAAAAAAACCTCATTTGAAGCAAAGAAAATACATGTTTACCATATAAAACATTTTACTGTTATAAGGATGAAGAATAGCTGAGCACTACATTTTTGTAACATCCACTCATGCACTGAGAAATTGTTAAAATCTCTAACCATAACCTTCTCTTCTTTAACTGAACAAACTAATTCCTTAAGCTTTGCTTTAAGTTGTGCTTTCTAAAATCTGCCATGGGACGAAGTTTTCCAATGAGTCTTTAAAAGGATCAAGTAGAGCAGAATAATTACTTCCCTTGTTTAAAATATGACAGTCCTGTTCATTCATCTCGGAATGACACCATTTAGTTGACTCATCTGTAGTTGTAAAATGCCTTTGTTCCCACATACTTTTCTGATGTACTGCTACATAGATGGTTATTTTCTATACACACATCTACAATTTCTCCCTTCCTTGCTAGGCTAGTTATCCTGTTAGAGAAGAAAATTGGACTGGTTCATCTAATGACGGAGCAGGGGGGGAGGGATGGGAGTTGTGGGTGGATTCTTATCAGTGTCTTATCTTGGCACTCACACTTTCACTCTTTGGTGTTTTACGCCAAACTGTAGAGGGTACGAAGTTAGGCTGATGAGCTTATCATTTCTGACTTCTCTTTGAAGCTCAATGTGTACTGTTTCTCTTTTCTAGACCTTGTAGATATCTATGAGATGTCTGCCAATGGTTCATATGTTAATTTCAGCTAATTGCTTGAGTAAAAGGTAAATTAACAACTTCATACCTTAGGTGAATGGCCAAATCAGAGAGCAATTGCAGATTATCTACTGTTTGATCCAGAACAGTCACTGCTACACATAAAGATGTTGTCTCAAATTGATAGATATGAACAGATTTTACCTTGCTCTGATTTGGCCAGTGCAGTCTCACAATTTCCCTGTGCACATCGAGCAGGGCAAGCCTGCCTTGTGCCTACTGCTGTGTGCACAGCTCATGCTGGTGCTGGGAGCCCCACACCAGTTCTTCTAGTTTTACCATTTTCTTTCTAATGAACATTTTGGTCCTTTTTGAGCTGCAGGCAAGCCTAGCTGGCACCACACTGCTCTTACCTCCATTCCTGGTACAAAGGATGCACTCAGAGGCTGGCTGGTGTCCTCTTTTCTGAACAGCACCGTATTCCTACTTCTTGAGAAACTATTTTTATTTAATGAGATACCCTGTTGCTATAATGGCCTATTTTAACTCATGGATCTGCCACATCAGACATATAAAGTCTGTAATGAATCTTTTTAGTGGAACAATTTTGTTTCTTTTTTAAAAGGTCCCACTTCCAAAACTGCACAGAGTTTTGGGGTTTTTTTTTTCCATTTTTAATAACATGGGTGATAAATAATCTGACCTTTACTGTCACAGATGACGTTTGTATGCCTTAAAATCTTCATTTTCCTTTGGAAATCTATTGCATGCGTTGATTCTACCATTGCTAATATTACCATTTTAATTCTGGATATTCACATAGCAGCAGGTTAGGAAGTCCACCTATTCTTTCTTTTGTTGAAAGTATGTCAAGGATAAGCCTTTTAGTAGGGTCTCTTTATATGTCAGTATTTAAATATGAACTAAAAAAGCTATCTACATGCAAAGAGAAAATCAGCAAGTAGTTACAAACACATCTGTCATTAATGAAATGAAAATAAGAACAAACACCACTTACACAATTTTGTTTATCTTCCATTCTGATAATCTATTCCAGAGCCACCTTTTAAGATGCTTCCCCTTCAGTTACGTATGACAACTTGACGATAAAACACAAGACTAGATCTTGAAAGTATTTACATGTATGTGTTATCTCCGTTCACATGGAGTTTGTTTGGACCAACATGATTAAAGTGATGCTTGTGCCAAGGTGTTCACTGAATCAGGTCACATACATCAGGTCAGACAGTAGTCATGGCCAGTGCTCTTGAGATTAAAAAAACATCCAGGAGCAATTTGAAAAAATTAACATTTTGTGGGTGATGAGAGATTTGTAGAGCTTATCTTTTTTATTTAGTCTGACTGTGCTTTCCCTTTCTTCTTCTAAGCTCACCTGGCATTTACCTCTGTTTTTCCCCTGGCAAGCTGCTCAGTTCTTTGGCAAGTTTAAGGCTACGATAATACTGTAATATTGTTATTAAATGGTAAAGGCATTTTTTGGGCAGTACTGCAGTGATGACTTAAGGGAAGGATTTGAATTAAGAATGTGGCAGATAAACTGCTGGGAATAAGTACATACAAAAGAAAGGTACATTATGGAAAAGTGAAAACTGCTTCACTCAAAAAAAGACCCTCATTAAGTTAATTGCATCTTCTTCTGCTCAGTTTCTCTAATCCTGGGAAATTTCCTTCCTCTCAAATAACTGCTCATTCTTTTTTATTGCTGCTTCCTGAGCTGCAGCCTTTTATTTGTGAAAAAGAAAATAATTATCTATGTAGCACTTTTGCTGTGACTATCATTTCATTCAGGGATCATGGCTTCTGTATATCAACTTCATTCTGCTCGCATGGTAATTCAAATGTTTGGAAATAAGTTCCTCTACTGCTGCAGTGTGCATGGAAGACCTATTTTCTCATTTCCTCACCTCAGCACACTCACTATTTGTAAACTTGGAATTCTAGTTTGATTTTTTCAGAGTTTATTTGACAAATTTTTTCCTGTATAATAAATCCACATCATTTGTCAAAATATTGAAAATATTGAAAAATGATCTTACAGGTATTGTAAGACTTCACATTTAGAAGGGCATGCAACTGTGCCTTGATTTGCAATTAGTAAAACAAACTGTTAAACAAATCAGGCTTAACTCTAGAAATTTATCACATTGTGACCAAAAATGAAATTGGTTAGAGCTCAGACTTGGTGAAGTCCCAGCAACATTCAGATCCAGTTTGAACAGTTCAAGACTGGAAATGTACCTGATTTGAACCCAGAGCATAATCTTCACTTTTCTGAACAGATGGAAAGAGGAAAGGGCAGGTCTGGATGCAAACCCTGACTTCCTCTTACAACTACCGAGTCTTCACAGTAACCCCATAGTTTAACTGCAGGTTTCTTCATTAAAGTAATTTTCAAGGGCTGGAATGTACACCTGCAGCTCCCACTCGGCAAATGTCTCTTTGCTCTTTGGGCTGTCAGGCTCATTTGTTGCATTACAACCATAAATCCCTTTGGAGCAGAGTTTTCTATAGGGCAGGTATTTTCTTTCTAGTAAAACCTCCTCTCTATCCTTCTAAATACACTCTGTGATGCTGTCTTGATGAAGGTCATGATGAGATGATGACCATCAAGGATATTGACAGGTTTCCCTTTATAAGCACCTCTTAGTCCCCTTCTTTTGTAAGTTAGTTATTCTCCAGCTGTTTTATGGAAAATACCTGTTTTTGAGAGTCATGGATGTTGTATTGAACAAAAGGAAATAAAACAAGCGGTAATAGGAAAGAGAATAAAGGAAGAAAATATTATATGAGTCCTTAATGCCCAGCAAGGTAAACCAGAGTAGCAAATACTCATCTCAGAAGACATATGTAAAACAGTAGCTTCATACGATGGTAGTTTTAGAGCATAAAAGAAAGCAGTTGCATCTGTGGCGTAAAGCAATCCAGAGCTGGTGACTAGATATCCACCAAAAGTGACAGAGTAACATTTACTTCTGTAGCTGGATAGCCAAAAGCTGATGGCCTAGTAAGGTGCAAAGCTCTCTCCTTGAGGCATTCAGAATTCACAGCGAAGTGAATTGCTATAGCAGTTCATGTAAACATTATGCAAGCTATACCAAGGAGGTATCAGTATCCAAAGTCAGACAAACTTAATCCAAATTTTGCAGTCACTGGCTTAATCTTGAGATCCATCCACAACTGAAACTCCCGGTGCATTTATTTGCTAGAATGCCATTTAAACAAACCAGATGATTTTTTTCTCACCAGTAAAATTTTTTTTTTTCCTTTAGCCATATTTTGTTTACATAAGCGCTACTCAGCTTTCTCTGTTTATGGCCCTAGTACTCGTTCCATGCAAATCCTTGGCAACATGAATCATTTGGAATGTGCAAAAATATACCTGTCTGCTTTCCTCCTTACCAAAAAAATGCTACTTGTGATCCAGACATGCATAAACTGTGCCTCAAATAGACTGATTAATAATTTGAATCACTGTTTTAATTATGACTTAATTTCACAAATAGAAATTCCTGACTTAAATAGTTTATCATTTTGCATTCTCATGTTTTTGTTACTTCCTGAGAAAAGTTGGACTTCTCATTGATTAGCAATCTAGTATTCATTTGCAGCATAATGTAGCCTCTACATTAAACTGGGTCTTCTTTCTGCTAATCAGTAAGTCACATTACACAAACACTTATTTAACATGACATATATTTATTCAGATTTCTACTGTTTATATTTTATGATGATATAAAAAGGTAACTGCTGTTTCTCAGAGTTGATTTCTGTTTGTTTCCTGATTAATGTTAGGTTACATTTAGGTGCAAATTGGCATTCAATATAATACAAACATTCAGAATATTAAAGTGGTGTTTTATTAGTTGGATAAACCCAGGTTAAATTCTTCGCTATAGGAATAAAAAAGCTTCTTAAAACAAAATTTCCATTTAAAATGTTACCTTATCTTCATGAACTGAATGTTTGTTCCTGGGTGTTGCATAATTCAGAATGTTAAAGGTAATTTTTTTCTGAGACTGGAGGAAATTGGGTTTATCCACTTCTTAGCATCTCAACTGTAAAGCACCTCTGTGAGTACACTGCTTAACTCTACAGCTACCATGCTTTATGTGTCTGATTTATTGACAACATTTTCAGAATTTCAGATGCAGTACTGAATTTTCTATTGGTATTAATAGGAAGACATGCAGGCTTGAAGACCACAGCTCAAGAGCTTGGTGTTTACAGCTTCTGGTTTGCACCTGTGCTACTGTGACCATGGGAAGCCCCATAGACTTGGTACAGAAATCCTCTTCAGTCTTTACGTTATCTATACTTCACCTTTCCTTCTAGGTCATTTAACAGTTACACCCTTTCTTTCTGCAGCTATGCATCAGATACTTCCAGTACCTGAGGGGGGCCTACAGGAAAGCTGGGGAGAGTCTGTTCACAAAGGCCAGCAATAACAGAACAAGGGCTAACGGGCATAAACTGGAGAAGAGCAGATTCAGATTAAACATTAGGAACAAGTTCTTTCCAATGAGGGTGGTGGAGCACTGGAACAGGTTGCCCAGGGAGGTGGTTGANNAAGGTGAGGCTTGATGAGGCCCTGGGCAACCTGGTCTAGTTGGAGGTGTCCCTGTGACTGCAGGGGGGTCGGACTAGATGACCTTTGAAGGTCCCTTCTGGCCCAGATGATTCTATGATTCTACTTCTGAAGAAAGTGGTTGCACGAAGCAACCTTGCAATGTAACTAGATGTATATAGACAACCAAATCTGTGGAACACTATAGCTAAGAAGTGAGTCTAAGTGGTGGTGAGCTACTTAAAAGGACAACTTCAGAGTTCGGACTGAGGTCTTGGTACTCTGGTAACACTGTGCTTCCTTTCAGCCATGAAAAAAACTGGCAGATAGCTCTGTAGCGTCCCCCAGCCTGAAGAAGTAGAAAGACCTCCAGCCTGAAGAAGCAGAAAGACCTTCAAGGAACAACTAGAAGGTACACAGGTGAAACTCCATCTCAGGCTCCAGGAATACCTTCCCCCTTTGCGTGGGAGGTGAGGGTCTTTTATAGGTAACAGGAATAGTGATGATAGATTTTCTCTGATTTGTTTATACTAGTAAAAAAGATTATGACAGTGGACTCCAAATAATATTTTTTAGTGGGAAATTAGGGTTTACATAGTATGATTTTATACATAGTTACTTACTGCTTTTTCATGGCAGGATTTTTCATGCAACAGAAATGGTATCTTCTCTGACACCATTTCCCAGTCAGACTTCTTGAAAGCTTACACACAAAACAATTGCCATCATCTACAAGCAGAAAGAGACTGGCAGGAGGGTGTTCTCTCTAAATGGTCCTTAATTGAGGGGTTGGCACCTCATCCTGAACTGAAATAGCCTCATGGGCATGCTGCAAATATTTTCCTATTGCCCAGACTTCTCAGTGGGGAGGGAATTGGCAGGGAGCTAAGGTCTGTATGAAGGGTAGATTCTGTGATCTGTTTAGTTAAGATCTAACCACCAAGCGTACATATTTTACTGGCAGCTGCTGATGGCCCTGCTGGTCATCTGCTAGGTTTGCCAGATCAGTTTTGAAAGCAAAACAGAGATACCCATAACTTTCAGACTGGTGCCTCTTTCTGCATAGCGAAAAAAAAAAAATAAAAAAGACTTCTTGCAAGAGAGGAGCTCTACTTTCTGTTAAATGGGCTGAGGCTATCGACTAATGAGCATACTCCTTATATTTGAAAAAATACTTCACAAACCAGAGACAAAAATAAAAAAAATGTTTGCTGGTGACCATGCTACATTCATACTGCACTCTGAACTGCAACAAACACACTGTGATATTGGGTGATATTGGGGGTTGCTTTATAATCATGATAGCAAGGCTGATAATGCACTGGAAATAGATCACACTGGTAAAATACAATCTCTTTGTTTTGGCTGACAGACACCTCACAGAAAAAGCAGACCTTGGAATATTGTAACTACATTTAAAAAAGACATGGATTAAAATAAGTGGGTGTTTGGTGTAACTCCAGCCTGACGAAGACTAGGCTGGAGGGCAGTAGCAAATGGGTTCAACCATAGCTGAACCACAGAATGCGAGGCATGTACTTCACTGGCTTATATTAATAGGACTGTGAGTCCCCAATGTCTTCTTTAAATGCACCCCAGAACTGTCATAAGCCACATAATCCAAACTGCAATAGCAGCTGAATATTTAAAAAAGACCAAACCTAAACCACAGAAATCCCCAAACCAAAATATTTTGAGAGCATTCTACAAAGAAGGATATAGTAATTATAACGAGTATATAAGATGATACGAATAGGCCTGGATGACTAATTTATAACAGGTTATGTATGGTGGTGTACAACCATTTATATTGACTAACAGGGTAACAGCTTCAGAGCTGCCAGCCCAGTACTCCTCAGTAGCACTACACTTACTGGCTTTCCAAAGCATTGAAGAAATGCTTCTAGCACAAGAGCTCACTTAATTACTTGGTGTTAGAATTTGATGGCGTGTACCTGGAGTGCAGTAGGACCATATCCATGTTGCTGCAGAAGTACTGGCAGTAGCAGCAATGATTGCAAGATCCTACTTTTCTTCCTCTAGTTTAAGAGCAGCTTACAAAACAGATTGCTCTTACAGTCACTGAAGCTCTGAAGCCTGCTGGGGTACCCACAGTTGTAGAAGTAAAATTATTCCTGAAGTTTAATCATAATGCCTGCTGTTAGAAAGCCAGGAACAGCTACACAGTCCCAGTGTATCATTGTAATCTCCCTTTTGGGAGATTTTAGGGGAGATTTTGAGCCAGCGCCTCAAGCTGATTTTGCTAATGACCCAGATAACATGGCCTTGGTGAAGTCATTTGCAACTAGCACCACAAAAGAAATGTCAGTGTTCCAGTGCTTCATTGTTAGGCCAACTCATGAGCAATGGGATCTTCAGCACTGAGATTGGCTTAACGCACAAAACCCTGTGTGTTGTTGGGGACTGAAGGATGAGATCCTCAAAAAGCAACAATCTGAGTGAGAAGCTACTTAACTTGTATTAAGGTCTTCACACTTAAAGGATGCCAGATACCAAATTCCCAATATGAAGAAAAGGAACATATCTTCAGTTAGACTTTCACTATGAACTCTATTCTAGAGATAAAAAGGCAAATCATTCTTACAGGAAAGAAGAATACACAGCAGGTAATATATGTGTTTTCTGATTAACTGAAGCATGTTTAAATATTGACTACTGAAAAATAGCAGTTCATTTTAAAACTGCTCTCAGAAGTTAAGAATGATACATTTTATCCAGACTTATAATATTTTACAATATTAAACTAAGGTTGAACACTGAACAGATCGCTTTGTAGACACATATGCTTGGTATTGCTCAGTGTTGATGAGCAGCAGAACAGTCACCAGTATTGCAAGAAGATCCAAAATCCAAGGAAGAATTTTGTCATGCTGCTCAAGAATTAAATGGGAACAGATCTGAATCACAGTTTGATGGCACTAACAGTAAAAACAATTGCCAGACACTGATTACCATATGTGGCATGTTTGTGTTATGTTTGGAGAATCTGTATAAGAGAAACAGCTATTTCACAGCTTTGTTCTCACCTCTCGTTAGCACCTTGCAGCCTCCTAAAATTCTTGCTAAGAGATAAATGTATTTAATTCATATCCACCCAATAAAAAACAGACAAGGTGTTTACTCACTGTTCACAGCGTAATGCCACTGCAACATTTTACTAGCCAGAATCTAAAATGACCATCGCCATACAAGAAACCAAAACCAAAGCAACTCATCCCAACTACTAACAAAGCCAACAGAAGACAAATTTTACAAAGACACTCAGGCATTATCCATATTCCAGTACGAGATGAATGACCAGCTCCTGGGGATTCTGTCCCATTTCAAAGGATTCTACAAGTTACTTTCAAAAAGATGCTTTGATCAAAAACGCCAGGACTCCCCAGATAGGATTCCCCCTATGAACAGCCAGAACATAGAGGATCGATAAGATCTGCTTGTACACTGCCCTCTGGATATTTCTGGCTGGCAGAATTAGCATGCAAGCTGAAATTCACAGCTGGCATGGTAAGACAAGCACACCACACTGCTCCAGAAACTGCTGTCTCGTAAATTGCCCATTGGAAGTCACAGTCCACTGGAAAAATAACACAGCAATTATGTGCCCATTCCTAAAATTCACCAGCAGAAAATTTTTAAGTAGTCTCATCCCTCCTGTGAAAGTAATTTATTTATCACTAGCTGACAATTTCAGTTCAGAAGTCCTGTTTGCTACTTTTTGAAGGGAATACAGAACCAACAAGGTAAAACAATGCTGTTTCTTAAGATCTCTGGGATCAGCCTCTCCAGATTCTTATGCATAGGAAAAAGATCAGCTGCTATTGTATTGCTATTTACCTGCTGGTGGCAAACTGAATTTTTATTAAAGCTTTATTGGAAATAAACCTGCAATAACAGTAAATCAAATATAGATTCTAAATGAGACAAGTGGCATTTTTTATATACCATCACTAATATACCACATTTTGTGCATTATTACACAGCTTTATATGATTACCCACTCTCAATTAAACCAATTCAATGGAAATTGAATGGAAATAATGGAACAATGGAAATAAATACCATTAAATATCTGCACGTCTGAACCAAACTAGGAGCAACACTTGGAGAAATAGATACTGTTCTAATCAAGAGTGGCAAAATCTGACTGTTATCCTGAATTTGAAACAAAAATTTATCTTCTATAGATGTTTGGGGGTTTTTCCTATCATAGTACCAATTTATTTTAATACCTGGTCTTTCTTCAGGATTCTTAGTTATACCAATTTCACAAATATAACATTTTTTGCATGCAAATATACTTCGAGATATAGTTGTGTGTTCCTTAATGCACTGTAATCCTCTTGATCCAACCTTCTTGATAAAATACTGGCTTAGAACAACCTGGATATGCCTTAATCTTTGGCAAAACTGAGATAGTATATCATAACCCATAGGTCTCCAAATAAGAACAAGATAAACCGATAGTTTTATGTATGAAATGTTCAATAAATATCACATTTTCTGCCTAATTTTAATCAATGCTGAGGGTTGAATAATTATACAGAGGAAGTATATATACACATAAAACTGCTGTATAGCCCAAAGTATCAAGTATTGGTGGTACATGTATATGCACGTATATATGCATATACAGACACCTAAAATGTTCTGGAGAACTGTTTGAATAGACCTTGATGGGGAAAAAATTCCCCTATGAAAACTATGCTCTACTTGCTTTCTGTATTAACCAATTCCTTCATTAAAGGGAAACCTTTAGTTGCATCAAACTCTTGTCTCAGTCTGCCCTGGTCACACAAGTATTACACACAGAGACAACACACATAGATAAGCTATTTCCTACCAAACTACATATGCCATAGTTTTTTTTAAATGAGTTCTAACTCCAACCCAACACCAAATTTCTCAGCAGCCTTGGACAAATGAGCTGAATGGTTCTTATTTATCTACCCTACATGGAACTCTGATGGAAAAATAATGCTTACTGAGTGCGTGCATGTGCTACACACACTTACACTGTTGCTAGTGCTACAATTTCCTCCCTCAATTTAAGCATTGACTTTTCATTATAAATATAAAGGGAGGAATAAAGCCAGAGCATATGGCACTCTATGGCAGAGCAGCCTTTCTAAAATAGCATTTCACAGTTAGCATATGACAGGCGCACTTGTCAAAACCTGATTAACCTATATATTCACCTCCAAGTGATCTTCATGACCTTGCCAAATATAGTCTTATATGGAAAGGATTTAAAACTTTTAATTATTTGTTTAAATAAGCTTAACAACCTTTATAAAAATCGCCCCTGGCACCCAGCTGTTTCTGAAAAAAAAGCTCAATCTTCAGAAATCTTTTCTGGAATAAAGAGGCATGGAGATTGCAAGCTAGTTTATTTAACATTTGCATGTTTGTTTTTAGCTAAGATAAATAATTTTTTAAAGTTTTCTCTTTTATAATGAATGTATGTGACAGTCTTTAAAAACTAAGGTTTTTTTTTTCATGTACCATAACACCTGGTTGTCTATTTTTAACTCAGTAAGTACAGCATTAATATTTGCACTGAAAAGTTCAGCAATCACATATGCTTGTATATTAGCCAGGTGTAGAGAGGTAATTATAATGGGGAATCTGGATAAAACAGAAAGAAATTGCGGTATTAACAGCAATATCTTAAGAATCAGTTGCTTTCACTGTTCTCTACAGAGTTTTCCTAGAAGCTTCAAAGATTCACTCAGAATCTATATGCAGAGAATATGTCTGACCTTTTAAAAATTTCTGTGAAACCCTAGTAAGTAGGGACTATCTGAAAAAAATACAACAGAACAAACAAACAAACAAAAAGTCTGAAAAATCAGTAGGTATCACTTATTTCCCGTCACTTTAGGAAGCAAGTATTTTGGAAGTCAGAGAAGGAAGCCATTCATCATGGAAACGTCATTCATCACTTTTTAAAAAGGCTTCCATAGACAGACAGAGATTTAAATCGTCAGAGTAAAGTCTTTGCTAAATCCAATTAGCATTTAAATATTTTAATCAATAAAAGATGACAACTGGACTGTGCTGGATGCCAACTCCCTGAGAGCTGTGCCTTTTGTCACATGTCGTCTCAGTTGCACCGATCTGGTACCGAACAGTAGTGAACACACCAGAACAGTGAGTCACAGACATCTAATCTGGGAGCTGTATAGACTTAAAATCTTCTGTGGCAGCAAAAGGACTAACAGACAGCAAGAAATTATTTCCTAAGACTGAACTGATAGCAATGTATTTAAGATGCCTGTGATGAGACCCATTAGCCAGTATAAAATGGCAATTGAGAGTTCTGTGTGTTTGCCTGTGACTTGAAACAGTTAAAAATACTGATATCTAACCATGATAACCATGATGAGGCAGAAAAAAAAAAAAAAATCTCAACATTTGTTTTCCCAATACCACTTGGCAGACAAGCACATATTAAGTGCATTTGCTGGAAGCGTTTACGCTTAATGAATCGTGAACATTGCTAAGTTCAGTCTGCATCTTCCAGTGCAAAGAGAGAGACAAAAAGGAAGAAGTAGTTTCTACAGCTTTTCTTCTAGAAAGCTAATCTGGAAATTTCTGTTTAATTAGGTAGTTATTTGGCCATCAGTTCTGTGGTGCCTGAAAAATCTACCTGCTATTTATCACAAATGAATGGCAACAAAAAAGTAAGAGTCAGAAGTGTCTTCATGAACCATGTAAAAAAATCTTTACCAGCAATACCCACACGGAGAATACTCAACTCAGTGCTTCCTTCAGTTTCTTGGCAAGGTTTCAGATAAATTCTTCCAGGTCCCATCAACACATCTGTTCCTGTTGCTCCTTGTCAACAGAGAACTCTGGTCTTCTGCAGTTGTTAGCCAGACACGATGAACACACCTACACTTCATGCAAGTTCCACAGAGTGAATTATGGCCCCACCCATAAAAGTTGATGAAAAATCAGTTTCTGATGAATTTCAGATTATAACTTCTTCCATAAAAACACAAGTCTGGGAAGAAGACAAGCAGTTCAAAACCAACTAGTCTTTGCAAGGTACATTTATAATCCTCACTAAAAGAAACATTTGGCTCTGTTATTTGTACGGACTGCCATCATGCCTTATCAGAGTGTCCAACCAGTTCTGATTGGGAGAGCAAAAAAATTTTTGCTTAATATTAAACTTCAGCTGTGATGCAGCAACATGTCCATTCTCACACTGTACCCGGTGTGTTTTCCCATCACGAGTATTCCATTTTGCACCCTGCAGCATTTTTTCTTTCTAAACCAGTGATCTAGTAAGATAGTGTAAGCAAAAGAGATACTTGCATGATCCCATGCTGAAGCAGTGCTCGCTGAGCAGACAGTTTAAGCAACCTGTGAGTCAGTGGCTGGGCAGCAACATCCAAAGTGAATGACAAAACAGAGCCTGTCTTTAGGCCATATGTACTTACAGGAGATCGGGAAGCCCAGGCTGAACACAAGGAAAACATTACTTGTCTGAGAGGTTTTGGTTTTTTTTCCTTTATTAGCCCCAAAATCTTATTCTTATTGTAGAGGTCCTATCACAAACTAAGTTTTGCCATACTAAATGTAAAGAGCCACAGCTCCTGCTCTCAGCTTCCTGTCTTTCCGTGAATAAATGTCTCACGCTGGGGATTCTTTCTGCAGCTGGGAAACTTACAGCTCTGTATTAGGAAAATACAGCAACATGGCTCATTGCATTACTTTGTGCAGATCCCTATCTCAATCTATTGAGGGTTTTTGTTTTTAATTTTTCACATACTTCATACGTGCACTGATAATATTGGCATATTGATAATTGGCAGAGGGTCCTGGCCTAAGTGTCTCTGGGTAGGGTGATGTTCAGCTAGCATAGAATTGGAATATTTGTGCAATTTGAGGTACTGCAGAGAGATGGGCTGGTGACGGGAGTGATACAAGAACAAGTATGTAGGTGCAACAAACAGACTTACAATCTGAAACCTGTACATCTCTTCTTTTGCTAAATAAGAGATTTTGGTGCAAGTCTGGTCAAGAAAAACTGAATGCAAAGTAGTCAGTGACATCCCTGTACTTAAGATGAAGTCTTTTTTGCTATCCTTCTGATAATGAAGGAACAGAATAAACCTAAGAGGGGGAAAAAATTTCTACAGGTAAACAATTAAAATAGTACTAATGTCTTGGAACAGTATTGCCAAATGACTATCTGAGATGGTCCTTTCTCCAGCTTCTACAGCAGAAAGAACAGGGTTTAAAAAAGCAAATAAACCATCACAGTAAACAAACAGTAAGGATGGGGAAGAATGTGAGAACACCCTGACACAAGGACCCTTTTCCTGTTCAATTTTTATCTGAAATGGATAAAATTCAGTAACATTTTTATAGCTAATCTGTTCTTTTCTCTCAAAAGGTTGCTTATACTTTCCTTAGTAATAGCTCTGGCCAATGAACATGCAGAAACAGCAAGGACAGTATAAGAATTCAGCAGCACTGAGGAAAATTCTAATCCTACTAAATTTGGCAGCACACATCTCTTATGTAACCTGTGATTTAGAGGACAGTCTGATCATCTGGGAACATTACTGTGCTCTTCTCAGTACATTAAACAAAATTGGCAACTTTCCATTACAGATTTTCTTGTTTTTCACTGCATAATGTCTCAGGAAAGGTGTCCCATGCTAACAAGACATTTATAGTATCAACAAAATTGCTTTTGTGTGACGATTCAATTATACTGAAGGTGTATGTCATTTCAAAAGCTAAGTTTTAAGTGCTTCTTTGCCAAGATTGCCTTGAACTGTGGTGCATCTCAGAGGTGCAGAAGAGGGCTTGTGATCTAAATTTAAAGCAATAGGTCTCCAAAACAATGCTTGGAAAATGGGTTTTTCTAAAAGTTGACTACTAGACCACCAAATTTTACAGATCTCAGGAATTGAACCTTTCTTAACACTAAGGCTTGAGAGCTGCAGATGGAAGATCCCAACCATGTACAAACCACTAGAACAACAAATCACTGTTTGTGTTCACTATTATAAAAAAAAAAGAAACCACCAAACAAAACACCAAAATAAAACCTGTCCTCCTTTTCCAACAAAAATATTTTTTACCATGCAAAAGCAGCTGACCAGTAATAGAATACAGGTGCATCAAAGTTCTATTCACAAATAATTATGAACAAAGGATCATACTACTTAAATCCCTCTTCTTACATCAGTTACAAAATGAGGTAAGAGTTCATTCAGTGCCAATACTTACAGAGTGCAATAAACATTCAATTCATAACATGTATGCAAAATTACAAACAGTAATGTTTTTAAAATAGATCTACTGGCAAGTTTTAGGAAGACAAGAAAGGGAGTTTTATTCACAGAATAGCAAAAATGAATCTATCTTATGGAATACATCCATAAAGAGGGAAGAGTTCAGAGAGTATCAGAGAATTTGCCATCTGAAATGGCCGCACATTCTGACAACAAGCACTTGCTGCAAAACTTGAAGCATAATTACAGACATTTTCTTTTCATCCAAAGAATGTGCCATAGAGATGTACACTAATACCAGAATTCCTTGATGTATTTGGAAACAAGTGGCCATCACCAAGTGGAAAAAAGCTTTGCAGGATGCCAGCCATCACCAACTAGCCAATCCACTTACAATTAATCCACATTCAATTCTTAAGGTAAGTGAAGCTTTTGAAATTAAAAGCAGGAGCATTCCTCTCTTCTTTTGAGGGACACAGCACATTCCTCTATCCTGACAAAGCTTCTCAGTAGAAAAAATACTGAAAACAATTACCATTTTAGCAACTGCAGGATGTCAACGCATTTGGCACAAGAAACTTTAGAGACAAATGCTCAATAATGGACAATTAAGAGTGACAAGAACTGTCAGGCAACCCCCTTTAATGAGGGCTACTTATAGTGCAACCACAGCATGGCAGGAGCTAAGAGCAAAGAGAATAACTATATCCCTCATATTCTTTATTTTCTCCCACTAACACATAGAAAGAACAGCCATTTTTCAGTCTCCATTAGTCATGCAGTTGTCTCAGTAGCAGATATAAGAAACAAAAAGAACCTTAACATCCACTCATTCAGATTGAGTATCAGTAGATACTCAATAAGTATCTACTCATTCAGATATTCCCACCATTGATAGGTTTTCCTGTTGCAGTTGAAAGAAAGTTGCAGTTGAAAGAAAGTTGCAGAAACTTAAGAGATTGCTGGGAGGAGTAAATGCTTAAATAGGTCTAGTTAAAACCCCACCATTTTCTTCACCTAAAACGCATGCACTTGGAACACTCAGTACTCTCCCTAACAGAAATTGCTTTCTTATGTAGAAACTAACCAAAGGATAAAAGAAATGCGGAGCCACACTCAGCCTCTCATGTTCAAAGAGGCTCACTTCAAGTCTTACATCAAAGCAATGCCGAAGAGAAAGCAGCCTGTATTGATCTTTCACATTTGACATGTATATAAGCAATTACAGCATAGAATTCAAGAGCCAGTTTCAAACCAAGTATTTAAAAGCCAGACTAACTTAGGAAATTATAAAAGACTGAGATTTTGCATTAGAAACCGATGTTCATTATTTTATTGCCTCGAGCCACCAGATGCTGTATGTAAAGCCTCCTTAGAGTCTGAGAGGGGAACAGCTACTCAGTCTTACTGGCAAAGTAAGAACTGGGAGAGCAACACATTAGATTTCAGTAGTTTCACAATTTGTGATTTAACCTACCCTACCGTAGGCAGAAACAAAATTCAACTGGACAACTGCAGTAAAATCTTAAGAGCAATACTTAGAGGGGAGGATGTAATAGTTTGAGGTGAGAGTAATTATAAATACCTATAAGCATAGAACTAAGTGAGGATACTGTTTTAATGAGGAGATACAAGCCCATATTTTAAACATGTATAGAATGTATAGACAAGCAGAAGACTCAAGATACAGCAAAAGAATGTAAGTGTTAATCTTCAAGATCTGTTATGATGGTAACATAGTTTCAACCTATCCACTAGGATCTTCTATTCACTTTGAACTGTATCAGCTGCTGCAAACCATTAAATACCAGTTAACATTAACTCTAAAACAACAAAAATCAAATATTATGTACATTTCTAGGCAAACAACCAGGCTATCTTTACCTCTCTCATCTCATTCTAAATGCATTATCTTTCAGCAAGTAATATTCACAAATTATTTTAGAGAAAAATGAACTGTACAAAGACACAAACGTTACAAGTTCATAAAAAGACTAGTCAAGACAACTAGACAGAAGTTTGCTTGTAGTTCTTCGTATCCAGCACCTTCTTCCCACACATTGAGCAGATGCCTATAAGCACACAAAAGGTGTGTAAATTATTTTGAAATAAAGTTTTCTTCAAAAACATAGTTGATATGTATTTCAGAAATTGCTTAAATGAGCTCATTGACAATCTATGCATTTTCTCACCAGATATTGTGAATTGAGAAGTAACAATATGACTTCTAATACAAATTAGTATTTGCAGCATATGTGTAACACTACTAATTAAAAAAAAAAAAATCAACTCTACTTTGAGAGCATTATGACTCACAACACTGCTCAAAGCCTCTGTAATTTGCAGGAATACTGGAAGAGAGCCAGGAATGGCCCCCACCTGGCAAGCAGGTAAAAACGATGTATTATTAAACTTTTAAAGTCCTATATCCAAACCAAGGCCAGAGACAGACAGAAAGTAGCTAGGCTGAGAAAATACATTCACCAAACAAACTGACTGCTAAATGGAAGATTGACAGGTGGAGAGCTTCAGACAACTGAGAAAGCTGAGAAGAATACAGTTTCATGGAATTGAACTATTTACAGTGCAGTAGAAGTGATAAACAATGGACACCAAGAATACTTCAGAGTTGAAGTGAAAATGACCACTGATGTCCCAGAGGACTTTGACCTAAACCCAAAGAGCAGCAAGTCAGAAGCCAAGCAGCAGAAAGTACACAAGTTGGGTAGGGGCAGAGGGGTGGGTTTTCAAGTGGCAACTCTTGCTGTTAACTCTCCAAATCATGTACTTTCGCATATTGCCATCACGTGACTGGACACTTATTTGAGTCCATTAAGGAGAACAGCCTGGAACATGCCACATGATTTACTTTGGAAAATCAAAATCCAGCCTACAGACTGTTCACTTCAGGTCTAAATTTGAGCAGTAATTAACTTTAGGGTGTCTCTCAATTTCAGAGATACAACAACAGTTGAAGAACTAAGCCATATGACTGAATTTGATTCATGAAACATGCCACAATCGCATCTTTAAAGGTCAGAACTAGAACTTAATGCACTTCTGAGTTTTACGAAGAAAACAGATTCAACCTGGAAGTACACACAAGCAGACAAAGACAAAATCCTCAAGCCTACCCAAACCAGCCATAAGTTTAAGAAAGAGGTTTTACCATATGGGATACAGGCAGCTATCTGGTGAGCATGTAGCAACTAGAAAAGGCAACCCTCCTCCTACAGGAGGCTGCTAAATCACTGGCTCAGTGACACAGTGCACATTTATAGAATAAATAAAGTCATTTCATAAACAAAACTCACTACTGGTTAGCTGCAGTTCTATGTCTAACAATTATATCTAAGTAACTTCAGTTGGAAAGGATCCCCAAGAATCTCTACCCTTGCCCTTGCCCCACTCAAAACACAGCCAACTTGGGTGTTGGATGAAGCTGGCTCAGGGATTTTCAAGTCAAGCTCTAAATACCTCCCTCCCAGTCTCTGTGGGTTCCTGTTATTATAATATTTGAGCCCTATCATGGTGAAATTTGCTTTCCTTGTATATAATTGTCCACATTCTAACCTGTGTACATTGTCTCTTATTCTATTACTGTGCAGCTCAGAAAGGCACAAGAGTACGGAGTCTCATCTTAGCCTTCTCTTTGTAAGGTGAAAAAAACCCTGAGAGTTTCACTTGCTCTTTAATTTCAAACCAGGGTACTTTGGTACTCAATGAAACTCACCTTTTTTATAGGCACATCCTTGGCAATAGTGAGACCCTGGCTGATGGACAGAACTCTTACAAATCCGACATATTGCAAATTTGTTCTTTCCGTAAGGGTCAAACCTGGGAAAAAGAAAAAGTATTTTAGTTATCACCCTGAGATAGAGTATTTCCTTTGCCTCATCCTAAAAAGTCTAAGCCAGAGGGCACAGACAGAAACTCCAGCAAAAACTATAGTTTAGAAAAAGGACATTCAAAGATTATTTCTAATAGGCTACACAAAGTTACAGAGAAGCTCCCACTTCCCCACTGAGAGAGGTTTCCTGTGTTACAGGCACAAACTTAACAAAAACAGAACTAAAAACGTGTCTTTTTGTTAAGATATTAGACTATTTTGAACTTAAACACCTTCCAGCAGTGCTGTACCCCCTTGCATAATAGAATGTTCCCTGGACATTAAGGAAATGCTTAAGAGATTGTACTGGCAATCTTCACGTGGAAAATAAGTCTTCCCAGCTCTTCTCCTAACTAAAGTATCAAACCTTAGCAATTTCAGTGAGGACTGTAGTAAAATAGATGCCCAGACTCTATGATTCAGCAAAAAGCACCCAGCAAATACGTATGGGCATACTTTTACCAACTAATCAAATGTCATAATCCCAAAAATTATTTTAAATATATATATATATGTACATTTTGGACAAGTTTTGAGCAGTTGCCCAGATATGCAGAAAACAGGCCTCCGTTACAGCAAACTGAGTTTTTTAACTGAAATCAGTATTAAATACTAACCTTGCCTTCTTTGAGGTCAATGCCTTGTTTTCATTTAACTTGCGGCCACCGCTTTCTACAAAAAGAATAAAAATAAAACCATAAACCAATAAATTTCACTCTTCCAAGCATACTCAAAAAAAAGTTTAGTTTACAGCTTTTACACACGTGCAAATAAGTCACTGTGAGAGATAAAACACATAGCACAGCTTTAAAGCATAAGACAATGGAATACTTTATCCTCTGTTCTCTGTATCATCATTATGCTCAAAGAAAAAAAGAAAATGTAAACCAGACAATTTCACTACAGAAGAGCTTAGGGTAAATAAATTCCCAAGGCATTAAGTTAGCTTGGGAGGCAAACTACAAGAGTTAAAAATTAACCTAATTAACTCTTTCAAGTTTTAGCCTGAAGACTGTAAGATAGCTCAGGTGCCTAACCATCTTTAAGATACCTGAAAAACAAATGTTAAACCTCCGCGAGATTACCTGTAGTGTTTCTCGCACCATCTTTCCATGTGTCAGGAGTGATCACCGTACCGAGTTTCTTCTCACCTATGTATGGAAACATTACAAGGGGGAAAAAAATTAAAAGTATGCTGCGTTAATACCCACAACAAGCGCTTGCCTGCGGGGGAATGACAGAGACGTTCCCTCAACCACCACCTACAGCCCATCCTCTACAGCCCGGGACCCGTCGCTGCCGCTCGGCTCCGGGGCCTCCCGGGACCCCCGAGGAGGGAACTGGGCTTGAGGGCAGGGTAGGCCCCGGAGGTTGGGGCAAGGCCGCCTCTCCCCCGGGACGCTCGTACTCACACTTCTCGCACACCATGGCGGCCGGACCCCCACCACAACAACAACAACAACCACCGCCGCTGCTGCAGCCACTTCCGGGTCCGACACGGAACTGACGTTTGGGTGCGACTGGTTTCCGTTGCCGGGTGGCCCCGCGGCGGCGGCTGCGGTAAGAAGGGGTTGGCCCCCTGGCCCCTCACGGCCCGCGGCAGGTGTCACTGGGACAGGCCGCGGCCTGAGGCCTGTCAGGAGGCCGCCCCGCCGCCTCCCGGCTGAGAGGGAGCGGTGAAGAGGCACCTGTCCCGGGCGGCTGGGAAAGCCGGGGCGCGGCGTGGGTGAGGCGGTTCTCCCTGTCAGAAAGGGCACCGGGCGGCATGAGGGGTGCCGGTGCAGGGGGAGGTTACCCGTCTGCTTGGTGCTGCCGTGTCAGTGGGTCTGGGGTTGATTTTTTTTAGATGAGTGACGTTCTTCTGCCCCAAAATAGTAACTTTCATCCCCAAACTAAGCTTAAAGTTTTGCCTGGTGTGTTGCGCTTACCCCGTGGCGCTTGTGCTGTGTTTTAGTAACGGGGTGATTTGCTGTCTTGCAGGTGGTCGGTGAATGGGGAACACGATGAAAGAAGGAGAAATAAGGAGGCTTCTGGCTGCCAACCTCCTCTGTGTTTTTTCCATTGTGCTGACAGCAGTTCTTCCCGCTTTCTTCTGGAAAGGATTCACAGTTTTGGGAACACACCTCACATGGCTGTGTATTTGTTCTGTTTGTGTTAGTACCCTTAATATAATCTTGCACTTAGTCTTTAGGCCAAATCTGACTCCTAAGAGAAGTTCATTTGCTCACAAGGTAAGATATTAATTCTTAAATTGCTACCACACAGTACAGAGGGGAAGCAAATTCTTTCACTGAAATAATTGAATAAGAAAGAAGATGGCAATTTTTGGTGGTAAATTCTTGTTTTCCATTAATGAGTTTGAGCGTAGCACCATTTGAAACAAGTTCTCCAATATTTTCACGACGTTATGCTTTCTCTATCTGTACATAACCTGTTTAAGTGAGCAATTCTGTGCCTTTACTTTTTCTTGTCAATATATTGTTGCTTATAGTCCCAGCAACTGGTCTTCCAACAATTTGCATGGTAACAAAAATTGGCAAAATGGAATGGGTGCAGAACTTATTTAATAGTCTAGGCCTGACCTTTAGTGTTATGAAGAATGTAATTACTGATAATTTCTACTATTAACTTCTAATGACTTTAAAGGAAGAGAAATACTTTTTAGAGATATAAAAGAGAGACTAGCCTGTTATGATTTCAACGAAGTTGGTAAGTTTTAAAAAAATGGGTGGCCATATATATGGCTCCATATACTTGAATTATGGAGTTTGCACACAGAAGAATCTAAATCTGGGAGAAATTTTTGTAGTTACAGTTTAAACAGGAACACTAAATCACGATGAAGTAGGTCTGCACAGAGCAAGTTCAGAGCAGCACACACCTTCTTCAGGAGTGGGGAAATAGACTGGCGTTTTGAAGTCAGCTGGATAGTCTTGCACTCCCAACCTGCAAAGTCAGATGAGGCTTAGTGCTCTGATGTGATTCTCAAAAATGTAAGCAGACATCTCTGAAAGCAGTAACTTTGTATGCAAGGCTTCTGTCTAGTTTTGCTGACTGAGGGGGATGTGAAATACACAAAATCATTATGGAAAACAAGTATTTTAACCATCTATGATTTAAAAATGAAGCGGGCTTCGTGTTCTAGGTGAAATTTCATCCCAGCCTAGCATAAGGAATAAATGTCAAAAAAAAGTGGTCAAGTGAAATTATGGATTTCCATTGGTGACCTGATCAGAACAGACCTAACCAGAACTGTTTATCAAGTGACTATACTTCTATAAGATATAGTGAGTACCCAGAAACTGCTGTTTAAATTCATAGAAAATTGTACATGTTTTGCAGATTTGTAGGAAGTCATGGACATTGCTCAAGTGTATTTAGAATTTAAGATGCCAAGTTCAAAATGTAGTGGGTTTTATTGCATATGTTTTTAAGTATTACATTTAATTCAGAATGTCTTTTTCTTACCCCGTATTATGTATTTTCTTGCTTTTAAATATTTTTTCACTTTTTGTAAAATGTGCCTTTTAATGAGTGGGTAATGCTCATGTAAAACAGAAATGTAAAAACATCCAATAAAATTAACTCTGTTCATCTTGTCATTTCCAGTTATATTTTTGTATGGTTGCCTTATTATAATAGGGGCATGAAAAATAATTTAAATGGAGTGGAATCGTTTTTAGTTTATTATTTAAAGTATTAAATATAGAGAAAACTGTTTTGAAATATGCCATTATCCTACTGTGCTATAGCTCTACCTAAAGAAATAAGTAGAGTACAATGCTAGTGATAACATAAGTAACATATATAGTCAAAATTTTATCTTCTCTTTTAAAACATTATTCTGATGTTTTATTGCTCTTTTTTAGATATCCAGATTTCTAAAATGCTGTATATACTTTTTCATGTCTTGCATACTGTTTCATGCGATTATTGTTCTTTATGGAGCACCTCTCATAGAGTAAGTCAGAAGACCCTGTCTTTCCCTAAATGTTTTAAGGGGCAGTCCTCCTTGCAGATATTGGTATAAGTACTTGTATATTTCCTGATACATTGGAAATGAAAGAATAAGCTCCTGGCTGGGAGAAGAAGGAGGGCTGTTTTGAGTTTTGGGGAGTTTTGTTGGGTTTTGGGGTGGTTTTTTTGTTGGTTTTTGTTTGTTTGTTATATTAGGAGCTGTGTTGTTCAAGACAGTTACAAACAACTCCTTTTACTTTAATATTTTTGTTAAGCATATGGGTACAAACATTTTTCCACGTGTTGTTCTGTCATTTTTCCCATAATATTCTAAACCACACATCTTACATATCTCTCATCCTTTTAATATTAGTGTTTTAATCTTTAGGAATGATTAAAAAAAGAAAAAAGAAAAGGAGAAATCTGAAGCAGACAGATTTCTGGGAGAGATCCGAAGTTACTCTCTAACAATGGCATCATGTAGTTTGGTTTCATGGTTGCTTCCACAACATCAAATTAGCAAAATAAATGGAATAATGAAGTAAATATCCAAGTGTACTTCAATTCAGAACTAACGTTCTGTATGAGGTACTCCTGTGTTTTTTAAAATGTTACAGGTATCAGGCATTTAAAATAATTGCTGCGTTTGAGTCTTTGTTGAGATAACAAGCAGATACCATAATTTTTTCCATTTTTTCTTTACTGTTCTATAGAGTAAGAGAAAAGTACTTTATTCTTTTACATGAGGTTTAGGAAAGCATGCATGCTTTCACAAGTTGACTTGGATGGGGGGAGGTGTGTGTTTAGTGACTACCTCATTTAATTTTTTAATGTTCCTTCTTCGTAGGTCAGTGACTGAGACGTTTTTGTTTGCAGTTCTCCTGTCTACTTTTACTGCTTTACAATGCTTGTGTGTACTGGGACCAAACATACAAGCATGGTTACGGGTATTTAGTAAAAATGGGTAAGTTCTATTCCAAAGTTTCTGATTTTACCCAGAATAGAAATGGACAGAGTTGATGTAAACAATATATAATGTCATTTTTTTGTAAAGAAAGGAAAATGTCTGGAATTATGGGTGTTTTTCATATTGGCAATTACAAGTTTATTACAGCTTTTCTGACAAAGAAAATTATTATTTACATTGAACATGTTGATTCAGAAAAATAACTTCTCATTTTTGGTGTCCAGGCACTAAATCTCACTTTATATGTGTGTTTGAATGAAGTAAAGTTTCAAACACACAACTTATTGGTGTAAAACCATTGTGCAATCCATTGGTTGTGAAATAAAAGAGGAGACCTGAGACTGAACTCTACAGGGAAACTCTTGCACCAACTCTTGCACCTAATCCAATAGTACTTTCATGAACACAGCTTTTGAAGTAGGAATAACAATCCAGAACAAACATTATTTTAACAGTATTTTTAACTTGAATATAATGGTGAAAATGGTATATAATCTACTCTGGTCTAAAGTATGCAATGTTTACCTGTGCTATTTTTCAGATTTTGAAGAAAGCTCTTTTCAGTGTCAGAGTTTTCAAGCATTAATCTTTTTTTCAAGAGTATGTTTAAAGTAAAATGAGCATTTTTATTTCATTTTCACCTCAGTGACAGCCATGACATTAGCATACATCAAGGATAGTATGTTTTTCAGAAGTATTCTATCTCTTCTGCATTTTTCACTCACTAAATAACACGATTTTTTGAAAAATGAGGATGCTGAAACATAAAGAAGCCCCTCCCATATGCTTGAATTTAATAATTAGCTGTTAGCATTCATTCCATGTTAATAGTTCATAAGGGTGAAGTTTCATCTCAAAAGAAAGTGAAAAGTTGTATAAGTGTATAGTTGTATAACTATATATAATAAGTTATACATAATACATACATTATACAAAAATGATACAAAGTTATTTTTGATTTAAACTTCTGCAGAGGAGGACAAAAGTAGACTTTTTATAGTAGTTTCAGGTATTGACTTGCAGGTTCTCAGCTTACTGAAAATTATCTTGAATCCTTTTTAAGGTTAGTTATGCTTGTGTTTTTTTATTTTTATTTTCAGTGGAAAGGTTGAATAGAGTAATGGAAATGACAGCTAGCAAGACTTTTATTAAAGCATGGAGTTTAACCAAAACAAATCATTGCTGATTCACTTAGTCATCTTTGGAGGTTTTGAGGCTGGAAATAATAGTTGAATACAGATGTTTATCAAACAGATGTTTGTTTGTGCCAGGTTAAATTTTGAATGGCTGTAAACTTCCTTCTTTCCTATTATGGATCTTAATGTTATTTTAGCACAATTATTGCACAGGAAACAGGGTTGTCTTCTTTTGGCATTTTTGCTGTGACAACTTGTGCATCCTTCTTACTAGTGAGCCGTGTGACATTAACCTGAGTAAGCCATCTAATGATGACGTTTATTTAGACTAGCCTTTGAATGAAAATAAATTACAAAGAAAAACAGTATTGATTTCTATTTTTTAATGGATTGTAGCAAGCTGCTCTTTTAAATATGTGGGTTTTTTCATTTGATCTTGTGAATGAGTTGGAACATCTTGTGCTTAAGCGTGAGCTTGAGAGTAGGCATGATCTATTAAAAGATTGTTTCTAACAAGATCGTTTCTAACTTAACCATGTGGAATGAGGTGGGGCTGTTTGAATGGAGGAAAAGGATGGGTAGCTAATACCAGCACAGCTGTTTGCCTTGAAAGAAGAGTTTAGCAAACTGAATTGCACTGGGACAGCAAGCTGGAAAGTCTGATTTAGAGTATAAATTAGAGTTTTAAATTTGTTTTAAAAATATCTGAATACAATTTAGACTTAAGTAATTACTGGCATTTATTTTTGGTATTCTTATTTACACGTGCAATATTTATAAGATCAAAAATGTGCTTGTGCTATTGACTTTGCAGAAAGACAGAAAGCAACTTCTAGAAAAAGAAAGTTTATCTTGACATGGAAAATGTAATTAAGAAACAGAAATTAATTAACTGTTGCTCTGGATAGCTTTCTGCTACGTTTTAGGTGTTCTGGTGTGAAAATACTGATGCGCTGTAATGTCTTGCGATAGGATTATTCATAAAGTTACATTCAAGTATCTTGCATGTAATGACTGAATCCGTCTGATTTAAATATTTTGCAAAGCACTTGATTTTTCTGGGGAGGTGGTAGGTTTCTCTGTTTCCACTTGTAGCGCTTGGAAGTGCAGTCACTGCGAGCAAAATCACTTCTAAGAAGGTTACTCCAAGATCACTTTAAGAGACCATGCCTCAAGGGGGTGGATTATATGTGATAACATGTAATCTGTGACACTGCAGAGCTATTGTTCATAGTATAAAGTTTGGGTTGTTGGCGAGGGGGAGGGGAGGTGTTGTCTGGTTGTGTAGGGGTTGGGTTTTTTTTGTATACATGAAACAGTTGCGTGAAACACGTGTAGCTCAGAAAACTGCACATGCTCCACATTTTCAAACTGAGTATGCTTTTGAATTGGAACTGTTGATTTGATGAATCAAACAGATTTTTTTTTTATCGCTTTATTTTAGGAAGTTTGAAAAATTTGTACTTGCCCAGGTATTTATAGTCTATGTGCACATAAAATGTGAGAAAAGTAAGCTACATAAGAAAAACTTCAATTACGAGTAATGAAGCTATAAATAGAGTGTTCTTCACTCCTGTATAAAAGCCTTTAAAAATCAGCTTTCAATGGCTGATTTTTATTGGTCTTTTTGGAGACTGTTTATTTTAAATCACTAGTCTGAGTAATTGTGTTGAATTTTCTGGTATAATAGCAGTTGTGTCATCTGGGTAGGAAATGGGTTTTATTTGGAGCTTGTCAAAAAAATTGTATAAAACTATAATTTTAGGGCTCATGGTTTTTATTTTGCCCATTTTGCCAGGACTTGTTTGGGAACTGCATAGCCTTACAGATTTGGAAATATTCTTTGTAAAGGTGGGCATCATCAAAGTGGTGTCCTGCCACAGCGCAGAATTTCAGATCGTGCCTGTCCAAAAGCTGTCTTAGTAAATTCTTTTTTGTTAAATAACCTGTTAATGAAGACATTATTCAAACCAACCTTAATGTACTGTATTATTTATAGGGGTTAAATAATTACTTTAGGCTTTAAAAGGCCTTTTTGCCATAGTGGTCATTTATCATCTTGAATATCGCTGGTGTTGCCCACAGAATAGTTTTAGTTGTAGTTTATTCATAGCTTAATAAATTAAGAAACCTTTAAACTCGAAGTTTATAAATGTTTCTGGAGTTGTAAGTTTCATGCAAATGATGTGATGGGTTAATATGTTAATGAATACCTGCAAAAATCCCAATAGGTCCCATGCCATGCAGAAAAGAGAATACTCAAAGCATTGTTGCTGCAGGGTAACGTTGGAGGACAAGTTGGTCATATTTGAGTACCCGGTGCCCATACTGTGGAGTGGTTGAACTAGAAGCTCAGACGTTTGCCAGATTATCAATGGTTGTTCTCCACTTGGGAACTATGCTTTGCTAATTCTGTTGTTTTGTTCTTGGACTCGGTCTGATTCAGCTTCTGAAAATAAATTACAATATGTGGAGATTCCTTAGGTTTTCTATAAATCAGGACCTCTCTCTTTAAAAAGAACTCTCAAGCCAGTACGATTATGAGTTGAAATCAAGTGTTATAAGTTAGAGGTATGGGGTTATTGTAGAAGAAACAGGTCCAGTTTCTGCTCAAAATGTCAACGTTGCACTGTAACTAGTATAATCTTTATGACCTTTGTTTTACGAACAATAAAAAAGTGTTTGCCTTACACTTGTGAGCCCTTCGGTCAGTATCAAATACAGCAGTGATTTATGGGTACTCAGAAGCAAAGTCAGAAATGTTAGGTTCTTCTAAACAAGGTTTAGGATTAAAGTTTTCATGTCTGCAGCCTAAACAGCACATACGTAGTTTGGAGGTTACGATTCAGTTAGTCTCCTAGCTGTAAGAACGCCCATTTCTTTCTTTCTGTTAGTTAAAGTTTGGTTTCTGTTTATAATCTGAGATAAAGTGAACTCAAAATATTCAGATCCTCTTACCCGACTGATTTAGAGGAGGGATTTGAACCTGCTTCTTCTGTCTCAGAACCGTGCCCTACTGTGTCTTGGACTTGTTTCTTAATTGGTACCGAGCACTCAAATGCATGGCTTGAGAAAAGCAGAGCAATCACTTGGTAAACTGATGATGGACAATAAGTGCTTATCAGAACAGAAACCCAGCTTTGCCAAACCTTTTGAAGTCAGTAGTGGTAGAAGTCTATGAACTGAGAACTGGAGTCATTAACATTATGTTGTGATATACGTGCCTTGATTGCTGATGCAATAATTCTTTAGCATGCAGTAAACTTATCCTGCAGCCACTGTACTTGAACTTGGATGCAATGTTGCTGATGGGCTGAAACATGCAGGGTTACATTAATTCATGATGTTTCTTCTCAGTTGATGGGAATTTGCTTTAGAATATTCACATAGTGGACTTGTATAAATATTAAATTGCCACAGTCATCAAATAATAACAACATGGCTCCACCATAGAGTACTTTGTGACTGTGCTTGAACTCTTCTATACAATCCCCTGCTACCCTTTCCTATCTACATACAGTATCTTTGTGATATTTTAACTTGCTCAAACAGGGTTTCAAGCTCAATAGTAGTATTTCCAGGTTAAATAAGCTAGCTTTTACAGTAAGCATTTCAAGGGAAAAAAATAATATCTCTGAATGTGTGACATAGAAAGATTGTGATTATTGCTAAAATATTCAACTTATATTTTATGTATAGTGTGTATCTCTTAGGAGAAACCTGCACACTATTTATCAAATATACTGATTTTTATTTTTTTTATCTGTAGTCTCAAAAATCTTGGGAGAAATCAGATCTAGCATTCTGACATGGTGACTTCTGCTTCTGAAATCTTATTACACGCTGTTTTTACAGAGCTATGTGTGTCTGGGAAAGCAGTCTACAGATTACTACAATGTGCAGTATACTAGGAGCTTGGTTTGGAGCATTTCCTATTCCTCTGGATTGGGATCGGCCTTGGCAGGTTAGTATCTGCAGTTTTCTCATAAATATAAAAATATTAATTTTCTACATACGCATGCAATGCAAAACTGCTTTGAAACTGTACAGGTATATTGGACTGATTCATAAGCTGTTCCTGAAGGGTTATGCCAAACATTTTAAAATTTATTTTAAAAGCATCTATACCTAGAGTATAAGGATGTAAAATGCAGAAGTATTCCCTCCCTTTTTAATAGGTACTTTGTTATATATTTGTGACTGTCTGTTGCATGCAAATTTTATCATAAAATAGAACTGTAAGGATTTTGATATGAAGAAGGTAGACAAGCAGGAGGAGAAATGTGAAATGATGATGTCTCCAAGTTTGTCTGCCTTCAGTCGGGTATCTTTTATTGTTTATGGGTAAGGAAGGAAAGATGCTTTCCTAGTGTTTCAGTCCTCCTCTGTCTTCCGTAAAAGCACTTAAGAATGCATTTAAATGGATTTGGATTGATTTGTGGAAATGGTGTGGCTGAAGCACTGTATGAAAAACTTACCTTCTGATTCCAAAGGAAGGGAAGCATTAGCTTTGTAGTTGTACAATAAAAATTGTGAAGCTAGCATTCCATATTCTGTCTTCATAGATTCAAAAATCTGTGCTATTTTCTTAATGCTTTGGTTGGCATGGAGATGTTATTCCATTAACTATAACTGAAGTCTGCAATTGCCATAAAATTATGACACTAGTAACACTTTCTCCTAATGCCTTCAGTGGATATTTTCTTTCCTCTGGTTACCAAACTTGTACGTGCTCAGCTGAATGCTATCTACCAAGCCTGTTCTTAAGCAGATTGTTTCAAAGGTTTCTTTCAGCAATCAGTATAACAGGTGATATGCTTTTCCCTCTGATACTGTAGACATTGTGGCTTTCAGCTGCAATGGAAATTTGTCTTCCTTAAGTAGCCAACAGTGTGCTTTTATGCCACCAGCTTTTCTTTACACCAGTGTACTGAGACATAAAATTCCTATTTCAAAAATAATAGCAGAGGAGTAGGTTAATACTTGAAGTAAAAAGAATCAAGTTTTGTTCCCTAAAAACACTTGGTTTTACTCTTGTAAGATGTTTCTTTGTCAATCCTGTGCAGGTATGTGTTGACACTAGTTAATTGTTGATAGACATGAATATCACCCAAAAATCAAGGGTTTCATTGAAATGCAATCTCTGATCTTCTAGTTCCAGTGACCTGGCAAGAGTTTTTTTCTTGCTCAGCTGGGATATTTAAATGGTGTGTCACATCTGGCAGGTTTTACTTTATTCCCATTCTTGCAGCCAAGATTTGTCACAGTGTCTTCACTGTCATCTGTGCTTTGACTCAATCTAGAATTGCTTGTGAAAACTTGCATTTATATAGCATATAATGGCACGTTGTCCATTTCTGTGCTTTATTCACATTTGTCAAAGAACGTCCAAAACCCTCTCTGTCTCCTCTTTGCTTGGTGTGAGCAAGCTGCTCCTACAGGTTGCAAGTAATAGAACTTGGTCATCTGGGATGGAAATAGTTGTGTCATGAATAATAATTGCAGAAAATATTGGTCACTATTTAGGATTAGCATAAGTCTATGTACATGTATTTTGGATTATATTCAGTAACCTAAATAATAGGTTATTTATTACTTATAAAATATATATTACTTATAAAAAGTAATACTGAGTGCCATCTGATGCATCCAAGAAACTCATGTGGGACTGCTGGATATGGTACAGGACCTAAAGGAGACCCTCACCTTTCAGAACAGTAGCTGGAGACTAGATAGAATAGCAGAATGCCTAAAATTGTGCTGGACATCCACATTTAGACTATATGTGACAACTCTGTCTCTTCTAGGCAGATGCAAATACACGCATGCAGACACCCATATCCGTAAAATCTCAGACTTTGCTAATATGTTATGTATAAAAAACCTAATTATTAAGTCAGTAGGTTCTGACTAACAAAAGAAAAACACTTATAGATTAAGAAAGATACTTTAAATACAGTTAATTTTTTACTTTATTGTCCATTTTCCCATCTTGCCACAGCAGGAGACACAAGCTTGGTAATGGTCTGACAGCTTTTTCTGTTTGAAAACTCTTCCAAGTCAATAAAAGCCAATACGACTGACAAAAGTTAAGCCTAGAATCTATACTTAGACATCTAAAAAAGATACTACCTGATGCCTCAGAATGGCAAAGCATCTGCAGAAAACCCAAATACTATAACTTGTCACTAGCTGTTTCTGGGCATGAATGCTCCCCAGAGAATTCAGGCAGCAGCAGAAATTGTAAACCTGCATTTTCCTTTTCCTTCACCATCTCCACCCTCATTTCTAACATACTCCTGATGCCAGAGTTGCCAGGGGACAGTTTCTAACTGTCAATTCCTGCATCAAAGCCTAGATCTATGCCTAGATCCAGAGCATTTGCTGCTGTGTTCTTTCCCTTGAGTTCCCCTCATTTTTCTCTATCCCCATTTTTCTGCCTTTTAGGGTTTAAAACAGTGGAAGGAAATCTTGCTTTCCGTTTTGGGTCTGAACTACTTGATCATTACTTTAATCATCATCTGAGCAATTTAAGAGCAGCCGTAGAGAAGTTTGCTTATCAGTCCTACAGGCTGCCACTTTGAAAACATTTTTGGAAAACTGCAGTTTTAAGAGCTTTTTTTTTTTTTTAAGATCTGCTGTTTAAGGGGGAATGAAAGAAGCTATTTTTTAAATGTAATGTAGATTTTAAAGTCAAATTATCTCAGCAAAGCAACACACTGAAGCACCAAAATGGTAGCAAATCCTCAAGGTTGGAACCTCTTTTTAAGTGGCTTGTTAAAGGTCCTGTTCACAACTCTCAGAAGTTTTTAGTTACCTATTGATAATTCAATATTTTTGTGAAGGTGATCTTTTAAATGTTGGTCACCGAGACAGACTTAAAAAAGTGTCCTGGCCACAGATTTTCAATAGTTGCCCAGGAAACATTGCTTCCTAGTCCAGCCAAACTGAGATAGAGAGATATGTATGGATTGGGTTCTCTGGAAACACTGAACTTCATGCAACAGTTGACCTAAGTCTTGTCTTTCTGTGCCTGCTGAGTAGTATGGATTCAACAACACATATATTGAGTCACATGTTACCACATGTGCATTGCTGTCCCAAACATTCAGAGCCAAGAGACATTTCTGTTGTTTTTCAGAAGCTCACTGAGAACTAGCAACAAACCACCTTTTTGCAAGAGTGTTCCCTTTTGCTACCTGATTTTGAGTGACTGCAGAAACTCATAATAGATTCTTTCACTGTAACAATGAAGAGAGGTGCTTTCTGTGTTATCTTCAGCCTAAGGGAGGGGAAATAAGAATGGCTGTCATAAAGAATTATTCTGCTGTTCCAGGTCTGGTTTGGGAAGAAAATCTGTAGTGCACATTGCCTGTCTTCTGAGTGGTTGATCTAACAACTCCCTTACTGAACATAAAAAAACCATCTGTACATAATGCAGGTGCAGGAAGTTGTTCTTTATTTTGAAAATAATAAAAATATAATTTTTTAGTATAATTAATTAAAAAAATAATCCCACAAAATACATGGACTGGCAGTGTTTTGTGTAGAACCTAGTCCAGCTGGAATGCTTATGGGAACACCTACAGATTAAGCCCAAGCAAAGTCTGGGGAAAAAAATAAATCATGTAGATCTTAATGTAGGCTTAAAAGTAATCAGAGCCCAGCCAAAACTAAATTACTTCTGGGTATCTGCATGAATAAAGTATTAAGCTGTCATGCAGTTGACATCAGCTGTTTCTTGTATTAGCCTAAAAGCAGAGAGCTTTGGGATTACAATTTTGGATTTATCCTTCTCAGATCCAAAAAGGGACTCGCACAGAATAACTTAGTCTTTGGACTGAAGAACCAGCTTTTGAGATAAGAACGGGTTTCATTACTGATTATTTTTCTTCTTGTATTTTAGACTTTTTGTAGTAAACCATTCTATTATTTTTTTTATTCTGTAGTGGAAATGGTTATACTTTAGAACAGAAAATGTGGTTTAAATCTTATTATATGGTCAACACTAAAGTGATACTATAATTTTGGACAGTGTTACGGCCTTTTCCCCTGTTTGTTGTGAAATCTGGTTCTGATTTTTCTATTTGTTATGGTTAGTGTTTGTGGTGTAACAACATGTTATGGAAACAGCTGTGTTTGTACCTTTAGCTTTAAATAATTCATTAATTAAGAAGCATTGTGGACAAAGCAAAATTGGTACTACAAGAACTGGATGGGTCAACAGTAGTTGAGAAATATCACATGGTGAAGGAAACCACAGGGTTGCTGCTGCCCTCGTGCTCTGTTCGTAGCTCTGAAATGTCACAAGTCATCTGACATTCAGCAGATGCAGAAATGAACTATGAGTTTGGAATAAAAAATGCTATTGCTATTCATTTAGCACTGTTAGAACATTCTAATAGTTAAACATCTTGTCTTGAATTGGTATATTTTTACGTTTAATCAGGGCTTACACTTTAAACTGTAGACAATTTCAGAATGTCTACAATCTACTTTTAAATTGACTGCAGTTCAGAGAGTGTAAAGCCATTTCTGTGAGGTCAGTTTTTGTTCACAGAAATGGCTTCAAATGGAAGTTGCCTGGAGTCACTCACCTGAAGCAAACAAGAGGTTGAAGGAAAGAAAGAGAGTACTGAGGATGCTGCAATTCCAGTAGAATATTGAATAAAGCTGCATACACTTTTCTGTAAGGCACCTGTTTGAATTGCCACACTGATACATTTGACGGTTCTTCTGATGTCACTTTGCTGCTTTGTGCCCTTAAAAGAAAAAGGAATTGAGGGCAACCATAGTTTTAATTTTTTGCTAATGTATTTCCCAGTCCTTAGCTGTCTGTATTGGGACTAGCATCACCTCCTGCAATCTTAACAGAAGAACTGAAAAGTTATATGGTACTCATCCCTTTCCGTCGTGGTTGAGATGTATTAGTAGAAGCTGAGAAGTTTGTAGTACCATTACCTATGTCTTGCCTGATCAGAAAATCAGATGTCAATGTGTCTTGTATTTCTTTCAATAGAATTTGTTTTTACTTCAAAGTACTTCAGACTTGGAAGTACCTGTGGAGTAAATTTGGTATGAAATTCATCACCAGGAGTTCCAATTCATTGCTAATGGCTAAAACCAAAATGCTGGTTCACCTTAGTTATTCATAAAACAAAGAACGCATATTGGTCCTTTACACATACCTCTTGTGACACACAACAAAACTGAGATGAATACAGATGTCTCAGAAAATCTTCACTTTATTTTCCGTGTTTGTGTTTGAAAAATATTGCATACAGGGAATATTCAGATTACTGGGCCTGTCTACATTTAAAAATAATAATGTTAAATGCTTTTTTTTTTGCATACAAAAACTTTTACACTAAGTAAATATTACTTAATAGGAACATAATATCGTTTTTGAAGTAAAATGACATTATCTGAATAACATTTCAGATTGGAAATGAAAAATATATAAAGCATTTATGTTAAAAATATAAAATATATTGCTGAAAGTCAGTTGGTATCCTGATGATTGTTTTTCATTATTCTACTGTTCTTAAAGTAACTTTTTAACATAATTTGGCCATGCCTCTTGCTTCTCTAATAGTTTTAGAGAATTAAATTTAGTTTAGTAAATTAGAAAAATTTACTTTGTAATTATGCCAAAAAGCTGTTCATTGGTCAGGGAGGCCTACTCTAAGGTTGTTCCTTGTTATAGGTCTACAGAATTAAGCCCATCTCAGACAAGAGTAAAGATAGTTGCCTTACAGGAATGAAAGTTAGTGCCTACAGTAGTTACATTTCTGTAATGTTAAAAAAAAAAGCCAAAAACCAACCAAAAAAGCTCCTCCAAACTTTTGAAGACTTATTCTGCAAGACATGTTTCAGTTTATTATAAGTGTCAGACTGGTAGAATAATTTTGCCAATGTTCTGAAATTACTATCTAATTCTTCCACAATTTTTAAAATACCTTGCAATGCTTAATTATTGTCTTTAAATAAGGCTGTTCTAGACAAACTTCAAAAAGTTTGAAGAGTTGTACATCTTTAGTTGCCTCTAGCCCTCTGCAGAGTGGGTATGTAAGGGTTACAGTTAGGACAGCAAAGAAATAGAAAATAACTTCCTTTGTTTCATTGCTCCATTTTTTTTCGAATTACTTATTTCAAGTTGTTAGTGTACTTTTAGTAACAGCATGTGATTATGATCCTAGCTTCAAGTGTCATCTCAGAAGTGGCACCTTAAAACACACCACCACTGAAACAGAATGGGATCATTTAGGTGTTACTAGACACATTGTGACACATCCTTTCTGTGCTCAGCCTGAGGTAATTTAGCTGCAGAACAAGATGCTATAATTAACAAAACCTTATCAGCATGCTTTATATGCAGTGGAACTAGCATTCCAGATACCCCGTTCATCACTGACAGCAACTGCATTTTGGAAATTATCAACTTCATGGATTTCTGGCATGTTTCACTTACAGACTTTAAAACATGTTCTTGGGTTTATTGTGTGTGTGCCCACCCATCCATTTCGTAGCTTTATTTTGATCTGTAGTACCTGTTACTAATGATAAAAAGTGACTTTGAAACACTATTCTGACTACAGTAGTTTCACATAATAAGGTAGAAGTGAAATCTGTATGTTCCTACTTCATACTGGATACTACAAACCTAATAGGTAGTCCTGATATAACTCAAATTTGATTGACTGCCACGTAATTTAGCCAATATGACTGTAAATATTAGTCTAGATATCTCTCAGACATTTGTAGCCTGAAAAATAATCTGTACCCAATAACTGGATACAGTTTTTGGTGGATACTTCTGTAAGCTAAAATAGGACTATAAACTTTCACACTACTTTGTTGTTCTTAACACAGTTCAGAAAGTTTCCTCTTGTTTTTGCTTTTGGACCTACTATGTACTGTGAAAGTTTTGTTGTAAAATAAGTTGCTTTATGTGAGTAGAAGGAATAATACCCAGTGTTTGAATTTTTTTAAACAGAGGTAGAAGCTTGTTCCACTCCAGTGTGGCTATGTTCTTTATTTAATGATAGGTTTTCTTAATGTAAACCTTAATGGTGAGATCAAAGATAGTTATGCTTGCTCTAACTTTAGAACACAAATCCACAAAACCAACTTCTAGTTACAAATGCCAGCCAGAAAAAAACCCCTCATGCTTTCTTCTCGTCAGCATGTGCTTGTCAACACACACATTCTGTACAATGTGATAAGACACTTTTAGTTAACATGTGCATGCAACCAAAATAGATTCAAGGCATGTACTCAAATTTTTAAGACAGTACAGACTAAACAACCAGGAATTTAAGGCATCTTAAAAACAGGGAGGGAAAGTAATTGTGCTCATTTATTCAGTTTTTAAATGAAACAAAAATTTTTACATAGCTTTCTAATTGACAGGCAGAAATGGATCTTTTGAAATAGTAAGCATACAAAAAAATCGAGTTTAGGAATATCAGAAAAGCACTCATCTAAAGAGTGGGACCAGTTTATTTTTTAAAAAAAGTAAGTACAGTAGATTGCCTCACTGTATTTGCATTTGTATAATTCAAGTTTCAGCACTGTTTACTTTATAATATCCTTAAAAACTTTACTAGGGTGTTGCTGCTCTGGCCTCTAAGCATCTGGTCTTTGTCTTTATCTTTTATGTGTACGTAATTCCCATTGCGTGGGATGCAAGTTACAGACTTGTAAGAGATGACAAACCTGTCATGCAGTCAGAATTCTGCTTTAACTAACCACATGCACAGTTGAGCAGAGCTGCTTATCTTGCTGGGATCCTGCAACATGCTCTGCTTTCCATGCAGTATGCTAAGCATTCTCACATCAGCTCATAGGTGTTCTAAGGAGCACTGAGGAAACTAGCTCATTTATGTCCTGAAAGGATGGCAATTCCTATTTTGAATCCTTATTCTTAAAATGAGTTCTAATATATATTAGAAACCTTGCAGTATGTATTTACCTAGCCTAAAGAAATCTCTGTTAAGTCCTATCACTGCTGCCGGATGAGAAGGCAAAAAGAAACAAACAGCAGAAATCAGGATCGTTTTGCATTAACCACTGGCTCATGCTCTGCCCCTTAAAATGCAATTTTTGTGCTTGTTAAGCATGTAGCTGGACATTTGTTTTTGCCAAGGTGCTGTTCGGTTTCCTAGTAATCACATAAAGGTTGTTAAAATTGCCCTTTTCCACATGCATCTGGTAAGTAAACTGACTTTTCTTGTATTGGGCTGTGAGGATGTTGCTGATGCTTCCCAGCTGCTGGGACAGACAAGGCATTTCATGACAGGTTCCTGAAGAATGTTCTGTTCTGTCTCCTGCGCTCCCCACACTCTTGTCTCCAGATTTTCTTCCCCTCAAAAAAAGTGTGGTCAGGCCACGTTTCCTAACATCTATTCCCTTGCTGCTAACCCAAACTAGACATGACATCAGTACTGGGGTAGGATATGTCAGCTTCCTCACAGCTCCCACAGAAGGCAGTATGAAGTAGAAGAAACCAACTCAATAGTTTTCAGAGGAGGAGAGAGGTGTATTAAAAGTTGCATACTTTACGGAATCTCTTAGAATAGGCAGACAGATATTAGCAGCTTAGATTTTTATCATGTAGTTAGAGAAGCTGACGCAAGTGTAAGAGATAATATGAAAGAGAGGGCAAAAGCAGAGCAATCAAGCAGTTCGTTTGAAAAGGTCCAGCAGAAAGAGATTGAGTCTCAGAAAAATGAGGCCAGCAGCTAATGCAAAATAAAGTAACCCACTTTCACAGACCGACAAAAAGCAAGGGCTGTTATTTTAGTGCAGCTGATGTGCTTAAAAGAGGTGCTTAATCTGTCTCTGATAACTTGGTGCTTTAGATATACCTACGGTTGCATCTGGCTACACGTAGATTACAGGCCAGCAGTCAAGAATAAAATTAGTATCATTACCTGTTTGCTAGGGGTTTTTTCCCTGCCTTGAGGGTTAGAGAAAATAGCTTAAGGGCAGCAATGCTCTTAAGTTCAGGCTTTTAACTTCTGTGCTTGGGGAGTTCTCAAAAGGCCAGTCAAACAACCTTCAGAACTGTTTGGTGCCATCTGACCAGCATCACAAAAATGAGTACCTGGGCTAGTACCCTTCTGCTCTATGCCTCTCAAACGGACGAGGTGGTGCCCCTTCTGTCTCTCACCCACAGTCAGTGAGATGGAGTATTGTGTGGTTTCTTCCCTTTGCCTGCTGTCCGGCCCAGCCCAGCTGCTATCCGGGAGGGATAGATGTCAGAGAGTCATGTGTTAAGTGAGACAGCCTCAAATTTCTGTGAAGTAACACCGATTTTATAAAAGCACAGCAGAAATTGAGTGTTTTGGAAGGCAGACAAAGGCATAATTAATATTAAAAGTTACATAACTATTAAAAAGAAAAAACGCATTCCAAGTGGCAGTTCAGTCAGGTAAAAGAAGCTACAACAATCGTCAGATATCCTTTTAATTGTACCAACAACTGCCCACTATACACAAAATGCTGAAAGATACAGGGTCAGTGGGTCATTGGGAATTGACTCTTTAGTTAAGGGGACGTGAAAAATTCGAGACTCTAACATTTGCTTACACTTCTGAAAAGCAAATAGGCAACTACAGATTCACCTAATGTAGGTAAAATTACTGAAGGATCACTGATCACTGAAAGAAATTGATGCAAAAAGACCACTGAGTTATGAAGCCTCTGTTTTGGATATCAGAATGGTATTTGACTTCATCAGTGGATAAGAAAGTACAACTCCTGTTCCAACTGAGCATTACTGAGTGAGCAGCTAGGGTTGCAGGGACTTTTTTTTTTTTTTTATTGTTTTGTCCTTTAGACATGTGCAATAGCCTGAAATTGCTAGAAATAACTTGATTGTATTTCATTTAAAAGTTGGAAAGATCCACCTGAAGTGTAAGTTTAGCCAAGGCCACAAACTTGTGAGTTTTAAATATATGTAATATCTTATCATGCTTAAGCATCTCAAGGCTATTTATTGATGATCTACAATACCACTGTTGAATGAATGAAAACAAGCAAGTCTTTGGTTTGAGAGGCAGCAGCCAAAATATTCAGCCACAAAAAACAAGTAGCAGAGACAGAATGTCCAGAAATGGAAGAATGAAACAAGGTCAGTAAAGAGTACCTAAGGCACCTTGTTTAGTCATCTTTGCTACACTCCTTAAGACCTCCAAATAATATAAAAAACTGCAAATGCTAAGGAATGTGAAGATGAATTAGCTGAGGAGACTGTGAAGATGAAACAGCAGAGGACAAATACATTATTCTTACTCCTAGCTAGAATTCCTATGATCAAAGGAATAAATTTATTTCTCCAAGTGATAATGAAGAGAAGAATCAGAGCTAGGAAAATGAATGAAAGGAGGAACCAGTACCATTAAGAGTAAGTTAATTTGATATTCAGGAATTGCAAGTCAAAATAATGTAGAACAGAAGGCTGGACGCTGAGATGTGTATGTCTTTAATGTCCAGTGCATTTCTCAGTCTCAAGTACTACAGAAGGTGGAAATAGCCCCCTTAATTTAAAAATTAAAAAAAAAAGGAGAGTGCAGTGTGTACGTACTTCAGGAACATGCACCGTACAGCAGGAAGTGCAAAACTGTCCTTACAAAAAAAAGTATGCAAACTAGAATTTTGAAGAAGGATGGGAATTCAGTTTATTGCACAGTAAATATTAATTCTTAATCACCAACTTAGTTGAGACTTTAATCAAATGCAGTATATAGCTGACTGGTAATACAAGCTATGTCTAAGGACAGACTATTTAAGTTTTGCTTTGGCCTCTCCTCCCTGCAAATCAATGTCAATTAAAAAAAAAAAAAAAAAAAAAGCAGTGGGGTGGGGTGGAGAATCACATTACTTCTTTGCCTCAGTACTAGATGGTTGGTGAACGTGAGTCAGCTGTATTGAGTCAGTTCCCTGTTCCTGTACTAAGAAATAGAGCTTATAATTAAAGCTCTCTTTAACATGACTGGCTTACTACGTGTTTGCTGAACTGGGGGCAAGATGTTCAGTCAGTTTCCAAATCTATGTTCCCTCCCTCCTGCTAGCCCTTTGCCTACTTTCCAAAACCAACAGAAAGAAAAACCTTCTATCCATCTCAGTTTCTGGCCTCATTTGAATATTAGTTCGTTTATACACACAGCCCTCTTAAAATTTCAGAATGCTGTGAGAAATTAGAAGGAGGAATTGCCAAGAAATCTGTAGGTTTCCAAACACGTGCAGCAGAACAGGAAGTTGGGTTAGCTGAACACTTCAGGGGATAGAAATACTTCTATGTTTTTCACATAGTTTTGGGAATATCAAACTAAAGCCTGCAGTAGTCAGAAGCCTGGTTACATTTTAATGCATATAAATTAAAAACTGCACAACAGCATTTAGTGTTCATGAAGATGACTGTTACGCTTTTGGCATTTTTAGGAAAGCGCATCAAGCTTTAAAGTAGAATAAGACTGTACCATCTTTCAGTACCTAAATCACACTGAGAATTTGTGCTCACAAAGTACAAAAAACCACAAACATTTTCCTCATTGTCTGCTTTTACCTTGTGTTCTCCCCTCAGGTGTGGCCTATTTCCTGTTCCCTGGGAGCTACCTTTGGCTATATGGCTGGTCTGATTATTGCACCTCTGTGGATACACTGGAACCGGAAGCAGCTTACATACAAAAGCAGATAACTGGAGCAAAGAGAGACAAGGTATTTCTTTGTGCCGATTCCATACAGACTGTGCAAAAGTTGTTGTTTTTATAATATATATATATATATGTATAGTCAAAGCAGAAGACTATCGAAATTCATTTAGAGTATTTCAGGCCAAGCATCTCCACTCAATAAAATCCCATAGATGCTGTTTCAACATGGTGCAGTTTTTGCTTCCTCTAGACTATGTAACCCTGAGAGATTGTACCTTCCAGTCTGAATAAAATATTTGTAATAGATATGATGTCTTCTTATTACAAGTTCGTTGAGATTGATTTTATTCCTCTGGATTTCACTGGTTGTAGAAGGCAGAATCGTAGTTTTAGCTTTCAAACCTGTAGCAAGTTTGCTGTGTACTTAATGCATTGTATTTAAATTCAGTAGAATTTCACAGTAAGCCTGGCCATTGTCAAATGTATCTCACGTGATCAAACAGCAGTTTATGCATCTTGAGCCTATTCTTTTCTTCACTGTGTGTTTCTTTGGAGTTAGAATGGCTATAATAGCTTCATCAAAAACAGTCTTCAGTCCTTTCTGTGTCAAAGCTGAACACTCCACATAGCAGTAGGCGCCTATCTGTCAAGAAAATAAGTAAATTCAATAGCAGTATAATTCATCTGTTCAGTTCTATCTGTGCACTTCTGTTTGTTTGGTTTTTTTCTATAGTGACACCACAATATTTAGCTGTGGTAGAGAAAAGTTATCTGAATGTGTTTCCCCACTAAGAGAACAGAAGATTTGTCTTTTGGGCAAAGATCTGGAATGTATTTAAATTGGTTTGGTTTATAAAGGAAGCGTATTAAATAAGCTCTTTGGATTAGCAGTGGGCTCCTAAGGTATTTTTGGTAACTAAACAGCAAGAAAGAATTACAGAGTTATATGACCAATTCATGTTTCAAAAATAAGACTCTATAAATAAGTGTCCTGATAAGCATTATCCACACAGTGTGTTAAAATGGCATTCTCAAATAATGTCTTTAAGATACTTCTTACATTTTGCTTGAGCAGAAGAGGTCCCTTTCAACCTCAATTACTCTGTGATTTTAATTCACTCTGCCTAATGGTTATGTAATTTTTATGTATTTTTATGAGTGTCTACACAGCAAGTTAGAACTATTACTAAGTGGGAACTGTTATTACACAGGTCTGCTTGTTAGCTGTACTCAACAATGTAAGTAAATATTCTCAACTGGGAACCAATCACAAGGTTTCACAAGGTACCTGACTGGTAAAAGAATTGGGCAAAGTGATAAAGGAAGAAAAAGTCGATTGGAAATAGGGGTTTTTTCCTTCTTTGCTACTTGCTTTCATTTAAGAGTATCCAGTTTACCTCTTTTGCTAGCTTCTGTCCTTGCTCCACGGATATGGGCTTCTCTTTCATATCATTCAGTCTTGCCAGAGTTTTTGGGTCATCGCGAAGATCAATCTAATAAGAAAGATTGCAGTCATGTTGGAATACTTCTTCTAAACAAAAGCCAGCAGACTATATGACACCCTCTTTTTAAAGCAGAGTTATTTATTTGAAATTATATTTATAAAAATGGAGTAATGTCATGATTCAGACTGTGGACCCTTCCTGATCCAAAATCACTAGAAATTTAAGCTCTGAACTACTACCTTTAATCCAGAAAGAACAAATATTTATCCCGTAATTCAGCTCTTTAATTAGATGTGATCATCTCAGAATATGAGAAATTATACTCAGCAGTGGCAGAAAGATTAACCCAAACAGAATATCAACATGTGGGTCTCCTTATAATTGAAGCCCAGTGCTCTGCCCACATGAAGCAAGACGAAATCATCTCACTTCTCCCCTTCCTCCTTTGTGTCAGCAAACATTGGACGTGACCAATAGTTGCAGACCCAAGTCATTCCAGTAACATGGGTATGAACAGACAATTTTGTTCCTTAAGTCCCATGACTTTATAGGTGGTCACATAAAGAGATGCAGCCAACCTTGCCACCCAGTTTACAATCCATGTATTTTAACAAAATGGAGGTAGATCATTAGAGAACAACTCAGATGTCTTCTGCTGCTTGCTGGGGTTGTCCTCCATCACCAGAAGGAGACGCTGCTCAGGTCCTGTTGGGCCTGAACTGCCAGCCCAAAGCAAAGGCATCATACAACAATCTGAATTGTTTAAATAAAATAGAACACAACCAGATATACCTGTGTTCCCACTAGTAAAAAGGGAACATTAGGTGCATATTCCTTCAACTCCGGTACCCACTCTTCCTTCACATTTTGAAATGAAGCAGGATTTACCACTGAGAAGCAGATAAGGAAGACATCGGTCATAGGATAAGATAAAGGTCTCAGACGATCATAGTCTTCCTGAGAAAGAAAAATTCTGTTATCTGCAATATTAAATTCTTGCTTGTACTTTGTTAATTCCAACAGTTATATTTAGCAAAAAAAAAAAAAAAGAAAAGCTTATGGTTCCAACATACTTGCAGATCAAAGGTTAGCATTTTTGTGACCAAAGAAAGTAAGCAGATGTGACTGCTGTAGAGCCATCCAGGTTATACAAAGCTGGGTTATATTTAGGCTATTTAACACACTTCCATGTTCTCTTTTGGAACATATGTAGAGGTGATACTTGAGTCCCTCCTTAGAATTTCCTTTCTGTCTCTTAGAAACCATACTGTCCTGATGCTAGTGATCAGGGAAGACGAAGTAAGGATCAAAAGGGACTTTTGTCCAGACTCTGCTCTCTGTAAGCAAGTCCAGCAACAAGTGGGAAAAACCAGAAATTAACCAGGAATTAAACATCAAGAACACTATCAGGGGAACATTAATGCCCCTTTTTTTTTTGGGGGGGGGGTGGGGGGGGGGGGGGGTGGGTGTAAAGGAGAGAGCCGAGGTAGCATGAAAAGATTATTATTTGGGTCATTTAGAATCATAGCATTTAAAGTTACCAGTCCTACTGCCAGGGCATGCAATACCCTGGCAGCAGAGGTACCCAGGAGCCTTGTCCCTGCTGTAGAACAAAGTCCCTCTAGCAAGGGAGAAAGTAAGTGGATGTTGCCATACTTTCGATCAAAAAGCAGGAGGGAACATGCCCCAGCTTCTCTCTGCAAGACTTCCTTTGGTCTATGACAGTGAACCAATGCCCTACCAGTCCTACCTTAGGCTTCTTTTTTTTTTTTTAAAAACATAGACAACTAAGACCAAGCCTCAGGCATTGCAGAGACAGCAAAGAATGCTGGTTTTAGGCCTTCTCTTCCACAGTAAACACCAGTTTATTATAGCTGCTGCAGCAGCCTCCCTCTTCCCTATGCAAGCTTCCCATCTTAATTAAATCTCACAAATACGGGAATGATTTGTTCATTAAATGTAGAGACAGAAATGTAATTCAACTTCATGTTTGAAACGAGCCAGAAAATTAAATTTTTGTTTCCTCGGCAACTGTCACATTAGCAGATCACTAACCTATAGCTGCATCCTCAAAAAAGCCCTTCATTGATTAGCTGCTAAGTTTTAAAGATGGTATCACTAGAATTTCAGAAAACCTGTGAAATATTCCTCAGAACAGTTTCTGCTAGACCCACCTTTTCATTTGGAAGCCAGCAGGTACAGGAAGAGGGCTGTTGCCCTCTGCATGAAATGGAGCATGGAGCAACAAGCACTGAAGTAGACTCTGCACGAGCAAGGAGACAAATTGCCCAGTGCTCTTCAGTGTCTATTTACACAATAACCTCATTTGTAATCAGTATTCTCATGTGCCACTTTGATTGTACGCCTTACTCCCAGTCTTGTACACACCACAGTTTCATCAATCAGCCAGCCCGTGGCTGGCTGTAAACATGGGCTCCCAGTTTCACAACCCCAGTAACTGAAACTGCTGTGAAACTACATCATCTGACAGGCCTTGCTGAAGATCAGTTGTTTCCCTGCTAATGTCCTATAGGACAAGCTAAGGCTCCTATCTTGTTTTTTTTAAAAAAACACTCCTAACCATGCCTTTTCCACACCTGTGGACGTTCACCATAGAAGGCAGAAATAACTTTTAAAAATCACAACAGCAACTTAAAACTATTTAGCATTCAATTCTTTTTTTACGCATTTTATGTTTCACTTTTACTACTGAATGTAGTCTGATCCTGCTCAGGATTGCCACTGTTTTCTAGGGTGGAGATCAAAATCCTAAAAGAAGCTTCCCAACTGCAAATTACGCTGTCCCTGGAGTACAAAATCCGCATGCAAGAACACACAGGCAGATCCATCACTTCCTTTCAAATTCAGCTCTTCTAAATCATATGCAGGCTATTACTGAAAAGGTTTTCTTAAGAAAAAAAAAATAAAGTCATAATTTATTCCAACTTTCAAAGAGTTGCCTTCGCTATACTCAATATTTTCTAAAAATCTCTGGGTTTTTCTAAAATTATTTTCTAAAAAACGCCTGGGTTACAGTAACTAGAGTACGGTCTGCATTGAATATTGGAATGGAGAAAACACCTCGTTGTCACCAGAAATGTCTGCTAGTCCATTGACCTTAAAATACCTCTTAGTTAATCCACTTCAAATTACAAATGGACCTTTTATTTGTAGCAAATACTAATCGTTTTCTGATCTCTAAGCCCAGTTGCATTTGCATGGTTTAGTTCAAAAGTTCCATATTTAGTTTATCTTTTAAAATCCCTTTAGATACAAATCCTTGCACGTTTAGACGCATCTTGGTTCTGCACCTGACTTCCCAGGTATTCATCAGCCCTCATCTGGGAGCGAGCAGGGGGACCTGCTTTTTAAGGTGTTAGGCGTTGCTGAACTCTTTTCCTGTCCCTGCATCTATTTTTAAGCCTTTTGATTTAAATCCTCTTCCATCTGCCCTGGGTGAGCTGCGGGTCCATCCTCTGTAATCAAGGAGTTAAACTTAAGGCACGTACAGTGTGACCGGACGCATCCTGTACCAGGGCCAAAGACCTGCGTGGTGTCCACCACTGTGACTTCACTGCATTTACACTTACTCACATTAACACAGAATTTGGCTGTACCCACCCACCAATGCTGCTGCTGCTTGTAATAACTCAGTGCTGTCAGGCTCTTTTGTCTGTGCTATGAAAATCAGGTTTGTGTTGATAGTAATAGTAGCAGATCATTCTCATAAAGCCTCATCCTGGGTCCTCCGAAAACATCCCCTAGCTGAATCTAGTCTAAGGGAACAAAATGTGGTTCATTCTAAAATTAAATGCAACAGCACAATGTAATTATGCTAGCCAGTCAACATAAATTCCAATTTGAATGCCTGTACACATCACACTCTACAGCAATTAGGCTTCCAATCTAATCGGGGGAGGCACTGCGTGTGTATTTAGGCATTAAAAATATTTAAAGAATTTAACTGGAATATTTCAATGTGAATAAGATGGACCAGAAGGCCACTAAGGATCAAAATACGCAATACAAGTCTCAAAAACTCCAGGCTATAATAGCGAAATGGCTCATTTTCCAACATACTTTGGACTTCAAAACAAAAGCTTTTGCAGAATCAGATGAACACAAATAGAAAAACATGGTGAAAATATGAGAGTTGTAGTAACTTTAAACAAATTGGATGCAAATATATTGGCTTAATTCGTGTTATATGGAGCTGTGATCCCTATAAAAGATACTACGTTGCAACAGGACCATCCATCATTTACCTTCTGTCTCTCTGGTAACCCAGGGCAGCTGCCAATAGAGAAGAGACATGGGAAAGGACTGTTTGGGGATTTTGTTTTGTTTTTAAGAGGGGAGAATGGAAATTCATACTTTTAATTTCACCCTACTTTTTTACCCTACTTTTTCACCTTTACTACTGCAGGTAAGTCTAGCATTTCCTTTATCATAGCTACCTAAAATCTCTCCTTTAGGTCTCTTTTTTGCATGTTACATTCTCTAATAATCTGCCTTTCTTAGATTGCCCACTGCCTTGTACTTATCAACTGAATCACTGATTTTCATTGTATTTTGGATGTTCAGGTGGATTTGTTTTAACATGTCCAAAAGTTGGCTGTTTCTTTTTCTGACATTTACCTGCTCAAAAACAGAGGTCTTGAGGAGCTTTTTGTTTGCAGACTGAAGAAGGGTATTGCAATTCTGCAGCGTTATATTCTTCTTCACTTCAAGGGTTTGCTCAGGCTAAAAGCAGAATGCAGTGCCGTATTTCAAGTTGTAGAATTGATTTTGAACTAATACTTTTGCCCAAATCCATAGATATCAGGTGAGAGACATAGTTAAAAACAGACAAACCCCATTCCTAACTCTGCCACTGACAGAATAGGTACCCCTGAGCAAATTATTATCCCTTCTCTACTTGCATCTTCCCATCTGTTAGGTTGCCCCGTAGGGGTTTGCTACCTTAATAATGCATTAGTCTTTGCAAAGTACTCCAAAAGCCTTTGATGGACGCAGCTTATGTGCAGTGGGATATTATTTTTTTTAAAATAAACTAAGAAAAAGGGAAGACCAGTAATTTCTGGACAACCTTCTTGACCCCCAAAAAGCATTATTTCCTTGTCTTTATTAGAAAACTGAAGTAAGAGGTGCAGGCATGCTGAGATCCCATAGTACTAGAGCCCCTGCAGCTCCCCTGTGTTATGGTATCACCCTCCTCCCTGCCTAAATTAAAGCGTTGGGGACAGAAGTCAGTACCTCCTCTCTGTGCAATGTGAGACACCAGGCCTTTTTCTCCTCTGGAATTGTATTAGGGTCTCTCTATCAAATTTAGAGAGATGAAAGGCAGAAGAATCACCTTTGGAGTCAATACCTTCCCACGTCTTCACCAAGACCTTTGGGAAAGCTCATACCTCTCAGATCTGTTACAGGCCGTGGTGAAGATGTTAACCTACATCTGTTTGATTTGCCTTTTTTTCCCTTGCAAATATGAAGACTGGCATCTTTAAGCAAATAGGAGAAACTGAATTCTGGTATGTCATTCACATGAGTGGCAGGGGCCCTGAGCAAGGTGCCTCGTGCTTCTGTTTTCCTCCAGGCCTGGAGTTTTGTCCTCTCATGGAACCAAAGGTTAATGATTCCATGTGTTCTGCATCTTAGGAAAGAAATGCTAACGATACATCTCCAGTTGTATCATACAGATGTACTCTTACGAACAAAAGGATAAGCCCATTTCTTTTCTGTTCTGAGAAAGTATAAAGTGGACAGGGAGGAACAAAATAAAGGTTGCACCACTGGAAGAAAAACTGCAGCTCATCAACTCTGGGTTTGTGATCTGTGTGTTAGCAACCATCTGTTGCCTTCACAGCTTACAACAGCCATCGTAAGAGGAGGTTCTCACTCCCAACCATCTGTTTTTAGAGGGGAAGCCAAAAATAGACATCAGGCAGAGTTGCTGGAGGAATCCAACCTTCATGCAGTGAAGGGTAATGATTGCTGCTGCTCAAAGGGCCACAGTGAGGCACAGGCAGGGAACTTACCGCTTTCTGCAGAGCAAAACCCCAGCTAAAAGTTGTAACCCTAGTTTTAACCTAGTTGTAACCCGTTTCACAGGAGGGCTTTGGTAATAACAGTCAAAAGTCCTCTCTCAAGATGTAAATCCCCAGGCATTAATTTTTGAAGTGCTTTTCAAAGCTATCCTTCGAGACTGCTTTTTTCATAGTTTTCCTGCCTGGAAATAAATTTCCATTTCAGAGGGCCCCCGGTAATCTTCAGGAAACATAACCAGTGAACCGTAACAACCGTTGTATCCAACGTGCACCCCAGGGGCTTAGTTACAGCTCGTGGCTACCCCAGCGGAGGCATCCTGCCGTCTCCCCCAAATTGTCTGGAGTTGTTAAAGGCTGATGTGCAGCTTTGCCATAAGCCCCAGGCCGGGGCTCGCCGAGCGGCTGCAGGAGCACCTCAGGAAACTGCCTTCACCCGCTGAATCACCCTGCGGTTTCTGGTGCTACGAGATGCTTGGGTGGGGGAGGAGAGAGAGGGAGGGAAGCGGCCTGTACCGGCCCGTGCCAAGCACAAATGGCTTCCCTGGCTAAAAAGGAAACTTTCTGAATTTCTTCAGCCTGGGCTGTAGAGGGGCTGCATCCCTTTTGCAGGGAAGGAGGTGGAGCATCCCCAGGGCCCTTTGGCGAGCAGCCCTGACGCAGCGTCGCCCTAAAGCTGCTTCTCCCGTCCTGCAGTCCCAGCCCTGCTAACCCCCAGCGCTGCCTTTGATTTTTCAGTCGCCCGTGTCTGTAGCCAGTGGCTACTGAATGTGCGGAACAAGATGTGGTGATTGCTCCCTGGCTGCAGGGGAAAAAACTCCCTACAGACCCTCCGCCTCCTGACAACGCAGCTTGCATTGCTGAAGGATGCAGGGCCGTCCTGTTGGGGCTGCTTCGCACAGGTTTCCCAGGGAGTGCAAAAAGCTGCCAATTTGGGCCTAGGATCTATTTTTAATTTATAGGAAAGGCTGCAAGAATGCAGGGTAAGTGCTCTTCCATTGTATTCTGAAAATGAAGTAAGCTGATCTAAATCCATCTCTAAATTCCTGCAAGGAGGACTGTTCAAAGGCAGTATGAATTATACATTGAGAAAGCCCAGGGTTTCTGAATTACGATTATTTTTTTTTTTCAACAAAACTTTCCTTCTGGCAAATTTGAAGGCTATGCAGCTGCTTACATGTCTGAAAAGCTTTTCTGTATAGAAAATAACTAGCTGGAAGATGGAGCCTAGTAAGATGGATTTTAGAGCATTAAGGACAAGAAGGATAAAATATTCCTTTAGTTATACAAAAAATTGCCTTTAAGTGATCAGAATTGATCCCAGTCTTAATGTGGGATTAAATACTGTCCAAATCCTACATCTTGCATCACATGTGTTGATGCTAAAATATTTGCCTCGACAGTCTCAACAGGACACTCCCTCTCTCCTGTCCATCACCATAGGAACTTCAACTTGCTGGCTTCTTTGTGGTTTTCTAAAAGTAGAAGTCCCTACATTTTTCTCTATAAAACTTATTATTTCAGTGTTTGTAATAACAGAACATGGATTCAAGTGACTGCAAGCAGTATCAGCGACCACAGTTTCACTTAAACAGCTTATACCAGTTGTTTAGCCCCTGTGGAGCTCTGAAGAAGCATCAGAGTAGCTGCCATGGGCAAGCCGTTTCACTCCTTATCCTTGAGAAATCACAAAGCTGTGGTGCGTTCCCAGGCCGGTTCCTTTCCCACCATCAGTGACCTTATGAACTTTCCACACAGGATTCCCACTTTATCCAGAAAGAAATTCACCCCATTTTTGGTGGTCGCAGCCATGAACAATCAGGATTTTCCATTTTTTCAGATAAGGGCAATCAATGGAAAAAAATAAAACTCACCCTGGCACAGGGGACCTGCAGATCCTCCGCAAAACCTGGTCTTAGGAAAGATGGGTTCTTAAACTTTATTCTTACAGAAGATTATGACCATCAGTAATTCTGTTCTCAAATGGAAAACAGACTGTGGAATAGAGATGGTTTATTTAATACAGTTATCCATATCATATCAGACGTCTTCTCATTTACTAGCTGTATAAATCCTGACCGGGCAAGAAAGACTGATCAGTTAGGTGTTCCGTGCCCTTTCACTTTTTACAAATAAATGCCAAAACCATGTTCTTCAGTCCAGTGTAGAGCAACAGTTTTGTAAGACAGAAGACTAAGCCTTCACACTGGCTTCTCAAGATTAATTCCCATCACCGGCTTCTCTGAAGATGAGGTGCCAGAGTACCAGTGCCATCATGTGCACATTGAATAAACATATCCGGGTGAAAGAGTTTCTGGAATTAAAAGAGTCCCTAAGAGTCTTTTGCACCTCACAGAATCACAGAATAATATGGGGTTTGAAGGGATCTCTGGAGATCATCTAGTCCAACCTCCTCTACCAAAGCAGGTCCACCTGGAGCAGGTTGCACAGGAAAATGTCCAGGTGGGCTTTGAATGTCTCCAGAGAAGGAGACTCCACCACCTCTCTGGGCAGCCTGTTCCAGTGGTCTGCCACCCTCAAAGTAAAGAAGTTCCTCATGTTTAGATGAAACTTCTTATGTTCAAGTTTGTGCCCGTTACCTCTTGTCCTGTCAGTGGGCACCACTGAAAAAAAGACTGGTCCCATCCTCTTGACACCCACCCTTTAAGTATTTATAGGCGTTTTATGTCAAATCCCGATTTGTCAGGACTAACAGCTTCCACTGAAGAACAAAACACTCACAATTTCACTGCAGCAGATGTTAAGGCAGTTGAAAAACTGCCTATGGTTGGTTTTTCTTTCGTTAAGTGAGGAACATGTAAGCCCTCTCACTGCCCATGGCTGGGCTATTGGTTGGTCATAGCCAAAGACGCAGCGCAGGTCATGCCTGGCATCCATCCCTGATTGACTCCACCACTTCATCCCAACTGGAAATCAGACCAACAAGGAACTAGCACGAAGTCCCACCCATGATGTTTTAGCATTCCCGGCTACAGCTGATTTAGAGAGCAAGCTGCCCACAGCACTTTCCGTCTCTGTTTTATTCATCGAGAGCCATAAGGTCTCCTAGGGTGCTGGTAGATGGTCCTTTGCTCTGGAGAATAATGCTGCCACCTGCGTTTTTACAGACACACCAGCGAATTATTGCCCACGTGCCACAACGTGGAGGCAGCACAGAGCCCAATTAAACCAGGCTGAGGACAGTAGCCACTAACACGTCAAATGACATGACCTCTTCAGAACTGCTGAAAGTGTCACATCCCGTTCAGACACGGTTTTCTTAACACAAATCATCCAGTCACCAGTCCAAACCAATAGACTGCTTATAAAACCACAGAGCAGAGCCGTAGAAAGATACAGTTCCCCTTCTCTCTGCCCTCCTTTTGCATTTTGTCTAATTAGAGGAAAGGCAGTTTTGTTAGAAATGTAACTGGTAATTTGGAGGTTTAAAAAAAAAAGCTCTGTCCCAACACATCCATTTTAGTAATGTTGGTTTTTATAATACAAATAAATCTGGAGGATTTGGAATCAGTGTGCTTTATATTATTTCTTAAAGCCCAGGTTCTTGTAGTCTTATGATCATATAAAGAAAAATCATAGCCTTTTTACCTTTAAATGAAAGATAAATTTCTAGTCCCCCACAGATATAGAGAAAGCTTCAACACATTAAGCCCAAAGGCTTAAAGAAAACCCACATCCAGCAAAGGGTAAAAGAAAAGGTCTCAAACCATTTTGATTTCCTAGGTTCTTTAGGTAGTGCTGCCTGTGGACAGGAATAGCTGACTCATCATTTTGAGTGCCTGGGACTGACAAAATCTGGGTATTGCTGAAGTAAGTTTTACCTCCACTTTGTCCATGTGTTCTCAATAAAGAACTGGAACAAAGCTACTGAGATCAGCAACAGGGAGCCTGCTAACACAGAGCTTTGGATCAGACCCTACACATTATCCATCCTCCTGCATTGCAGGTGTGCGCTACAGAGGCAGGACTCCAGCCTAAATTAGATTGAGTTTAAGATGTAGTTTGGAGGATGAATCAGAAGTTAGGCTATAAGTGAAAAAAAAATTTTTTATATTTTACTAAAATTTAAAGAACTCTTTGCAAAGGCAACAGATTTCAGTCAAGAAGTCTGGCTGCGGACCTGCCGCAGGGTCTCCTATGTTCTCTATTAGAAAAACTCTGCCAGCTCATGCCACCTCGCCCAGTTGTCCCAGTCCCTCACTCTTGCCTCCCACAGAACAGCCGTAGAGTACGTGAGACTCAAAAGAGCGCGGGTGCACACCCCATCTTAAAAAAGTCCGGAAGTCAGAGGATATGCAATAACATTGTGCTGGAAAAGCAATAATGATTGCTTGTATTCAGCATTGCCTTTTTAGCTGGGGATGTCTGGATAGCATTGAATGATGTCACTGTACCTCAATGAAATTATAAAGGAGTAAAATTCAGAGAAAACTCTCTCACAAACTAAAGGTCATCTACTGACTCTTAACGCAGGAAAAAGGGATTTTCACTTGACCACATCATCAATGTTTAGCAAGAGCCTCTCTAGGTCAGCGGGTCTTCATAAAAATGTGTTTTTAACAGATCAAAAATTAAAGTTTCGGAGAACTTCTCAAACTTGGTTTGCTTTGGGTTCTTTACTTTGGTCTGCCATTAACTTACTGTTAATTTGGTGAAGACACTCTGGATCTACATTTTCAAACATATCCCTTTCCCTTGATTTTAGCATAAATCAGCACCGCCGTAAGTGCCGTGGGGCTTCGGACACTCTGAAAATGAAACGTTAACTGCCTTGAGTTTGCCACATGTATTCAGTGAATGCTTTTGGGAACTCAGAGCATCATCTCCTGTCCTGAGAGCCCTTAGGCCTAGGTGGCTGGCACCGTCCTGAGCCAGGGAGCAGCTCTGAGGGAGGCCGAGCTATCCATAGCCCAGCAGCAGGGCCCGGGGTGAGGGAGCTCACAGCTTCCCAGCCCCCACAAGGGAGAGGGAATGAGGGGGGAAACGCAGGTGGGAGGAGGGAGGGGATGTTCCTTGCTAACAGTTTGGAGTTGAGTCGCCGGTCTCACGCTGTAGGTTTGGCTGTTCACACCTCTGCCGTGAAGGGTGGCAGCTCCGCCTTGTGCCAGACGGTGCCCGCCTGTGCCAGGCTCACACGCGTGTGCACGGCTGCCCGGGGGGAGCCACTCGAGAGGAGTAAGGGGGCCGGAGGGGCGACACTTCAACTTCACAGCGGATCAGCCAAAATGACCTCTGCCTCCGGCTGGACACTGAGGTGGTACCTGCCAGACCAGGGCTACCTACCAAGGCTGAGCCAAGCAGACGGCGATGAGTACAAAGATTACAGAATCCAGAATCACCTAGGTTGGAAGGGACCTTTTAAGATCATCTGTCCAAACAATGAAAAAAAAAAAAAATCCCAAAAAAACCCAAACCACACAAACCCCACACCATACCCAAAACAACACCAATCCACTACTAATCCATATCCCCGAGCACCGTATCAACTTGTCTCTTGAATACCTCCAGTGCCTCAACCATGAGCTCATTCCAATGCCTGACAACCCTTTCAGTAAAGAAATAATTCCTAATATCTAACCTGAACCTCCCCTGGTGCAACTTGAAGCCATTACCCCTTGTCCTATCATCCATGACCTGGGAGAAGACACCGACCCCCACCTCTCTACAGCCTTCTTACAGGTAGTTGTAGACAGCGAGGTGGTCTCTCCTCTTCCCCAGACTGAACAACCCCAGTTGCCTCTCCTCATAAGGCTTGTGCTCCAGAATCCTCACCAGCTTCGTTGCCCTAACTGATATTTCTTGTTGTATTTTGCAAGTTTGGTGATCATCCATCAATAACCACACCTCCACCCCTCTCTCTCCCACAGGCATACAGTTCACAGTTATAACCATTTGTTTTTACACCAGGCCTTAAAGCAGGCGCTGATCTTGCTACTATTTGAGTTAGCTTTATGCACTTCAGCAGCCCAACTAACTTTAATATAAAATTGCCTTTAACATCAGGGCCTCCGTTACAACCAAAAAAATCAGCGTGTCTGAATTACGGTGGCTGCGGCTGCCACCAGAGTAACCATCAGCATCTAAGCCGAGAAGAACCAAAAAGTGGCTTGTCCTGCTCTTATGCTGAGTGTTTTGTGGCTGCTATTTCAGTGGCAGTTGAGAAGGCACCGAGAGCTTTATTGTATCAGACCTACAGATCGCCCTACCCATTGTAGGGTCTTTAAGGCAGAGAAGTAAAAGTGGAAGGCCAAGGTACACAGCTTGCCACAGCTCTGTCCGACCAGGCCTTGCTAGTATCACGACAGCGATGGGATGCTGAGGGATATAAATACTATTATTAGGTACTGCACCATAGTAAGATTCACTCTGCTCCTGCTGTGCCCGGCTCTGCACTGCCTGGATGCTGGCTCGGTGCCAAAGCAGCCACGCTCTGCCTCAGCATCTCTTCCCAGGGCAGCCGGAACTCCGCTCCTGCATCCCTCCCATCCTCCCTCCGGGTCCTGACGGCCTTTCACAGCACTAAGACACGCGAGCGGAGCAAGGCTTCCACCTGGATGTGGTCAGTGGATACTGGAAGAAATGAACCACACCATGAAAGAAAACCTCACAGCAAAAGGGACAGAGAGGAGGATGGGCCCTGACTGCCATTTTAAGCAGCAGCCTTCAGTATGGAGCGAAATCCCCAGGAAGGAATTCCTGCGTGTCCTCCCACTTACCCTGATGGTTTGGGATGTGGCAAGGGGGCATGCAGCACACCTGACTTAGTGCTTACTCCAAAACTTTTAATCTCGTGAGAGCTGGCAGTATAATTTTTGGTATTACAGAAGATCAAAATGACAATCACTCCACCGCAGTGAAGTTAACAGAACCCAGATGAAACCAGGACTCTCTTCCCAGGCTGATTGTGCCACGTGCCCCTGCCCAACAAAGAGCAGTAGTGACAGGCAGGTGGTCCCCCAGAGCAAGAGAGGCTCCTGCAAAGCCAAAGGCGTCCAAGCGTCAGTATCACAAGCACCTCACGTTCACACTTGGGCACATCGGTGCTCCCAGCTCCAGGCAATGCAGGTTAGGTTCCACAGTTCTCACCTTCCTGAGGAAACCAGGACCCACGCCAAGCCCACCCCGTCTCAGCGCCTGGCTATGTGCAGCCACAAGGCTAAAAGGAGCTGCCGGCTCCACCTCTGGGAGGAATTGCGGGAGGAATGTCCTCTCGGACACCACCGGCACCGACTTCCCACCCGCTTCCCTGGCATAGAAGCCTTGCCTTCACAGCTGCAAACCCAAACGGGCTCCCAAAGAGAGCCTCCACTGCCCAGCAGCTGGACTGGCTATTTTCTGCTCAACCAGGGCCTCGGTATTTTCAGCCAGAGAAAAGCCTGCCTGAGTTCACACACACACGCAAAGAGGGGGGAGGTCTGTCAGCCTACAGACTGAAGTTTGTGAAGCACTCGTGTCATTTCTCCCCATTATATATAACTTGGGGTGGGGGGGGGGGGAGGGAAACTTGGGGGGGATTTTAATAGCTTTATTCTCAACCTACTTTAAACTCACAAAGTTGTGAGGCATTATGTCATCGTCAGAGTCACCACATGTGGATCCTCTGTGTGTTGTGAAGAAGCGAGCTAGAAACGTGTACTGGATGCCATGAACTCAAAAGCTTGTGACTCCTCTGCCAAAGAGAAGGCTGTCACAGGTTGCTAAATACATAACCACGCACGTTAAAGAGACCCACAGGCTGGCAGTCAGTATTTCAGGACGATGAGCCTGCTGTGCACCAGCTAGCAATCCAAAAGACTTTTAATTCTTGCCCCGTTCCCTGCGTGGATTTGGAGTTGGTCACTGTCTGAACTGCCATTTACCCCCTCACTCCTCTTCCCCCCGAAACGAGACCTGTAGCTTGTACCTCTGCACTCTGTCTGCAGCAGAGTATAAACACACTGAAGGCTGTGAACTGCTCAGACACCACAGGGATCATGTGCTGTCAAGTTTTGATAAAATGATACTATTGGGCCAGTATTTTATCCCAACTTTGAGCAGCAAAGAATCCGAGCCGTGCAGAAGGGTGTGCGAGCAGCAGGCGTGCACCAGATGCAGCACGCTGTCTCCTCAACACAGAGAAGGCACCATCAACTCATGTCTTTTCTGTTCTATACTATAAATAAGTTAAGCTTTAAAGTAAGCTTTCTGTTATTGCATAGGTCTGGGAAGTCGGGCTTGTCAGTGTGCTCCCTGACCAAGCAGCTGACAGAATGAAACTGATGGACACAAACTCCCCAGGAGCATCTCCTGTGCTGTGCTGGATGCTGCGATGGGGCCCCCCTGGGCAGCCCCAGATGTCCACCAGTTCCCCAAGCACTCTGAAGCGGGACAGGGATAATGGTAAAGATCTTATTAGCACTGCAGGTCTGACTAACGGGGAGTTTTGCCAAGACCAGCTAACATTTGTAAAGGTAGCCTCATTAAAACACCCTACGTGAGCTAAGGCTAAGGCTCCTCTGAATGAGGCCAACAGGATCTGGTCCTGGGTACATCAGAAACTGCTCTGTAATTCAAGATTAAGATTTCAGCTTCTCAGAATTTGAAAAAAAAAAAAAAAAAAAAAAAGGCTTACCTCAACTTTTTACACACCTGGATATACAATTTCTCACTGAAAAGTTTTTGTTAGTATAACAAGAGTATCTTCACTTGCTGTTCAGCTGCAAACTGTCTGCTTGACCCTGCCAGCTTTTGAGGGGGCCAAAGGTTGCACTTTGGGACAGAGTAGGACACCACAAAAACCCCTTTAGTTAGGGTTACACAGAGCCAACAACACACGCTCCCTTTAATAGCAACAAGCCAGCACAAGCAGTTTGAGATGGCACCCACAAATAAGCTACGTGTACGTACAGTAGTGCTAGGGTCCCTTTTACATTTTCCAATGCTTATTATAAAGAAATTAAAAATAGATGCATATTAGCCAAATGCTTTATTCGCCTGAGCGGTAGGTCCTCATTTTGTAGCATACTTAAGCAATATTTTACAAGCTGTGTTTTGAACCAGTTGCTACAGGACTATAACCGTAGTAAGAAATACACTTAGTTGGCATAAATTTGACAGGTTTGTGTTTATGTCAGTGAGATGACAATCATGAAGTCAGCCTTTTGGGGACAGTCTCACCCTTCGGGTGTTAGCTTTCTGGAAATGGGGCTGTTTCCTACAATTCTCATGGAATTAGTTTTATTACTGATGGAATTAATTTTATTACTGATTTCAGGCCTCACAAAGATCCAAAAGGCTGGTTAAATGCTGCTTCCCTTACTTAAGGCTTGTAGGCAGATCTAAAAAGAAACTAATTTAAAATGTATGCAGTGGTTGTTCAATTAAGTCTAGGAAATTACACGGTTAAAAAAATATGGCTTCGGTCTATGCCAGTCCAGTGAGATTATCTTACGAGTTGCTCTTTACAACGAGGAAGCACGTCCGAGGTCATGTGAGACCGAAACACATGCTCACGTTGCGAGAGAAGAAGTTTTAATATAAGGAATAGGCAACTTGACGACAACCCACGCGGCGTTTCCCGTCCACGCTCCGCACCATCCCGGGAGAGAGAGGCCTGCACCTCCCGGGCTCAGGGCCCCGCACCACGCTTGGTTTGGGATAAGGCATCTCGGGAGGGCTTGAACCCAGGCGGCCGGGCTCGGGCCACGGCTGGTGCGCGGCAAGGTGAAGGAATGAAGAAGTGACTCCCATAACATAAGGAGTCACCTTTAGAAACGGTTCCACCCGTGGCCCCCCCAAAACGTCAAGCGTGTCACCCATCATTAAAGTTACTCAAGAGAGGTGCTGAGATAGCATCTTTCACCACCGGCTGTAATAATCTTAACCGAATGAATCACCTGGAACTGTCTGCCATAGCAAAAGGAACCCAGGTTGCCTGAAAGGCAGCGGCTGAGAGTTACATTTTATCATCTTCCACCTTTTTTAAGCCGAACAACTCTTTCTGGCTATTTAAGAGCTGCGAAGCGTAAACAAGGGAAGCTGCGGCAGCCTGCCTCCCCCTCCCACCTCAGGCGTTCCAGTTCCCCCCGCCTTGCCGAAGGAGGCACATCTCCCCCACCCGGGGGTCGGCACTCCGGGGACGGGGGTCTCACCGAGGGGGCGATGCCCGGCCCGGAGCGCTGCCCTCACGCCTCGCCGCCCCGGGCCGCCGCTCCCCGATAAAAATAAAGCCCGTCTCCGCCCGCCCGCCCTCGGGAATCAGGGTTGGATGGATGTTTTTTCTTTTAAAGCCAGATTTTATCAAGTCGCGCAGCAGTCCCCTCTTCTCCCCACACAACCCCCCTCCCCCCCCTCCGCGCCAACCCGCCTCCGAGTCGCCCATCCCGGACCGCAGCCCCGCAAATAAGTTGAGGGGCCGGGGGGCAGCGCTCGGCACTCACCTGCCCGGCGGTGTCGTAGAGCCCCAGCAGGTACTGCTTGCCCCCGACGGTAACGCTGACTGCGAGGGGGGAGAAACACAGCGGGTGAAGGGGGTGGGGGGGAGGGCAAACCCCGGCCGAAACACCCCAACCTTCCCCCCTACACACACACATCCCCCTCCCACCCCCGGCAGGGAAAGGCCGGGGGACGGAGGGACGGAGAGGGGGCCGGTCCCCCCGCCCGCTCACCTGCGTAGTGGTCGAAGACGGTGGGCACGTACTCCTCGGGGAAGGCGTCGTTGGCGTAGCTCATCAGCAGGCACGTCTTGCCCACGGCGCCGTCCCCCACCACCACGCACTTCAGCATGACCGCCGCGCTGCCACCATGGGCCATGGCCGGAGCCCGCCCTCATGGCCCCCCGGGCGCGCCCCGCCGCCGCACCGGGCCCCCCGGCATCGCCGCCGCCGCTCAGCGGGCGCCCCCGCCGGCCCCCGCCGGCCGCGGCCCCCCCGCCATCCAGCCCGCCGCGCTGGGCCCGGCGGGAGCCGCCTTCCCCCGGCCGCGGCCGCGCCGCGCAGGGGAAGCGCCCGCCCGGGCGCGGAGGCGGGGAGGGGCGGCCCACGCGTGGGCCCGCCGGCGGGGGCTGCGGGGCTCGGCCTGCGGGAGCGGACGCGAGCCCCGGCCCGCCCGCGCGCGCACAGCGAGCTCCCGCGCTGCCCCGCGAGCGGGCGGGTTCCCCGGGGAGCTCCTTAATTCTCCGGTGCCGGCCCCCGTCCCGCCATCGCCCGGGGGGGTTTCCACAAAGGAAACTTCGGTCGCGTCCTCTGGCGTGATTAGCCCGTAACTGAGCCGGTAGGTATGAAAATAACCAGAAAGGATAATTTTTTTTTAAAAATTTTTTTTTTTTTTTCTGTGCTGAGCTTTTTGTCTTTGGGTCTGAAATTCAGGAGGGGTCGTGTATTTAAAAGCACTAACGTCTGTGGTTTCAACAGCCCCGAGTTCCCACGTGAAAGGCTAAAGGAGCGGACGGAGCACACGCTCTAGAGAGAGTCGATGCTGCACGAAAAATGGGGGTGAAATCCTGCTCCCGCTCAGGTCAGGGGCAAAAATCCCACCATTCGGGACACTAGGATTTCACCCCAACAAGCTTTTTCCAACTTCACATGTGCAAATGACGTGAAATCCACCTACAGTCAGACAGGAAACAATTGCCTTTTCTGGTCCGTATGTTTTTTGCAGCAGATTTATGCTATAAGCCCGATCCCGTTACGACAAAAGCAAACCACGAGGAGACCCCTGTGTCGTACAGTTTGTGTTTCTATTTGATCTGACATGCTTGAGAGAGAAAATAAATGCAAACCCCACATTGCACACAGCTTATCTTAATATTCATTAAAACATGTTTTGAAATCGGGACACAATAGGAGAGTTATTACTTTGCAAGTTTTTCAGTTTAATCAATCAAACTTTCCCACCTTCAGACCACGGAGGGGGAGAGCAGGACATCCAAGACTGCCCTGCTGCGATATTCCCATTCATCCGCAGAGCATCAACCCAAACCCACGAGGCTGCCCCAGGAGGTATTTCCTCAGCCCTTTGGAAAATGCCAGCTGTAAAAGAAAGCTGGATTTACCAGGAAGGCAGCTGGACTCACAGGTCTCCCTGAGAGAGAGCTCATTTGCTTAATGAGCAGGTATGTCCTGCACAAGCAGCTATTTCAGGATGGGGTTTGGGACTTGCTCCGGGAAAGCTGCTTTCCAGTGATCTGACTTGTGCTCCCTCAGGTTAGAGGTTCCCAGCTACCCATGAGGGAGTCGAAAACTTGCAAGTGCTCGGTGGCCTAGGTGACATCCACTTCCTTCTTGCTGTACTTGCCAATGTATACGTTTAGGAGCCCCCACCACCTGCAGCCCTGGGCAGCAGCAGCCCGGGCCACCGCCTGCGCCATCAATGGGCAGTGCAGTCCCTCCGCTCTGCTGCTTCCTTAATTGCTAGTGTTGCTTCTCAAATCCTGTAATCATCGTTTTGAACTTGCACAATCTCAGCCAAATGATTCTCATCCAGTCTCCCGTCTCCCTCAGACAATGGACGGCCAATTAGTCTGCACTAAATATTTAGAGAAAAGGAAGATGTGGAACTGTTAAACTGAAACGCTGGCCTCAGCTCTTCTCACCAGCCTGGCTGGTGGCACAGCCATGGGGAGTCACGGAACTGCGGGAGTGGGACTTCATAAAACCTGACACGAGCCCCATGGATGTGGCCCCATGGATGTGGGGCCTCCATGGGATCACCCGCGGGGGCACAGGGCTGCGAGTGCTCAGCTGCTTTCATCCCCACCATATTTCTTATTCTTGTTTTTCACCCTTGGCAGGCGTCGTTTTCCAGCAAGCGCCCACAGCAGCGTGATAAAGGGGGGTACAGCAATAAGGAGAATATACTCACCGAGAGTTTTCCTGGAAATTGCTTTCTTCTCTTAAACTTTTCTGAATTTTAGCAGCTCTGTAAGAATGTGTTAAAGCCTCTGCCGGCATCAACTGACACGGTTCCATGGAGGAATTCAATTCAGCTCTATCTTGGCTCAATGAATACCTTACCAGGAATCACATCCTTTTTTCAGATAGATTAACAGCCTGGTTTGTGAAATACACTTCAATTTTTCAGCAGTGTGAATATAAGAAATATGTTAAAATAATTACCTACTTATGACAAATATTATTTTAAATATCTTTATTAAAGACACTAAATCTAACCATTTTTTCCCTAACTTCTTTCATGAGGTAGTAAAATAAACAAGTATGAAATGTTATAAGGAAACTCTTAGCATCTCAGTAATATTTAAAATGTATTTTTATTTCTCATTGTTTACTATGAAGTTGTTAGGAAATGAGAAACAGTTCAATCTAATTTTTCACAAAAAATTAATTTCTAAGGACAGGCTGTGACTAGTTCTAGCTTTTGCACCAAACAGTTAATTTAGCATCATATATGAGTGCTAAACAGTTAATTTTTGAAATTTTAGGAATTAAAATTTTGATTTGTAGGACTTCTATAAGACCTGTGTGTGTGTGTGCGTATATATATATATATATATATATACAAAATCTACATAGTATAGTTATTTTCACCAATTGTGCTGCCACTCTGTGTTGTGAGTACACTCCAGCTTTTCTCTGTCCAAATCAAAGATGATCAGAGGGATGGAGCACCTCCCCTATGAGGACAGGCTGAGGGAGTTGGGCTTGTTCAGCCTGGAGAAGAAAAGGCTCTGGGGAGACCTTATAACGGCCTCCTCTGAAGGGAGCCTACAGAAGAGCCGGAGAGGACTCTTTGTTAGGAAGTGCAGTGACAGGACAAGGGGCAATGGTTTTAAATT